>JAOXYM010000026.1:8531558-8544191 GCA_028567055.1 Leptatherina wallacei
GGGTGTACCCTGCCTCTCGCCTGATACTTGCTGGGATAGGCTCCAGCCCACCCGCGACCCTGCATGGATTAAGCGGTGCAGAAAATGGATGGATGGATTTTATAAGAGCGTCGGTGTGCCCTCCAAGCGGCATCAGTAAGCTATTTTACTTTATTTCTTTCATTCTGGGAATCCATTTCAATCAGCTTTTTTGATAATGGCGAAAAGCATCTATTCTTAGTATTGAATACGTGGCTGCTTATGCTTAGATGACGGTTTTTAGGTTTGTTTAATAATTATTTTCCAGCTGTGCTGCACCGCAAATCCACACTGACTCAAACCTGCGTACACAATCTCAGACCTGACGTGAGGTTTGATCGTACGCTCATGATCTCATGAATAAATGCTGAGCCTTGCAGGGAAATGATTGTGCGCACAGATTTCCGTCATACGTTCATTTGATAAATGAGAACCATTGTTTCAGTATTTTGGCTTAGTTTTCATTAAATAAACAGTGACAATGTCGTTACGTTGTTGTTCATCTGAGATTCTGTATAAGCAATGTCTAAGTTTAAGACCTGGTGAGAACAAGATTACTGTTCTTATGTCCTGATACATGCGATTTTGAATTCAAAGAGTGTGTACTTTCTGTTTCAGAACTGTATGCACTTGTGCCATGTGGACGTGTGTATTGAGCATATTCAAACACTGTATTTCAGTCTGTGGACTACTTACATTTTTCATAGAAACACACCCCTAGAAGAAGAAATAAGCAGCGATTACAAACTCAGACTTTAAAATTAAACTCTACAGGAGATGAATTAAGCATAAAGAGATTTTAAGTTTGCAAATGAAAGCAGAATCATCACCTGTTTTCCACTTGTGGAGCAAAACCAGCAGCAGTATAGGCAGCATCAGACAAATGAAGACTGTGACTCCGGTGGAAATATTTGGTTTACTTTCAGATTCTGGAAAAAGACCAAAGATATAAAAATCTAATAAAAGTGCTCATGTAGGTTTGTCAATAACACTACAATGATATCCACGAAAGACACAGTTTCATAGTATTTACTCACCAGGGGTGGTGGTGAATGGGTTGGGGATGGAATTGCTGCTCTCCCGACTGAATGCATTATTCAGCTCACAGCTGAACTCTTTTATCTCTTTTATATCTGAACTGTCCTGGGAGCCCAGTGAGGGAAAAAAAAGCATTGCCACAATTACTTTATTTTTCAAACTTTGACAAGATTACGGGCCCCCTGAATAGTAATAAAAACAAAAGAGCAGCTCATCAGGTTGACAGAAACAGAGCTCGTTATATTCTGTTTGACAGATTTTCATTGATTTTCTGTTCAAGAGTTTTAGTGCAGATCTACAATCAAAGCACCGTGATGTAGTGGATAATCAATGTAAGGTGAGAAAAATCGGTTCTTCTACCATGCATTAGCTTTTAGACAAGCCAACCATGCCATGTAGCAGTGAATCTGACAATGATCTAGCTAACAAGCTAACTGGGATGTCTTCATTTCATAATCTGCAAAACCTAGCCTGCTTCATTGTACTGCAGAGGAATGAGAAGAACTAAAACTAGATCGATGTTGTGAAGAAAGATGCTGAGAATCAGATTTATGCTCGATGGATTGAAGTGCCAAGTTAATGATCTTGTACTGCGGTTGTTAAGGTGCTCATATTTATTGAAGTTACACACCTTTGATATTGTAGCCCGCTAGACACCAACTCAGAAAACAGGAGAGTTAAAGGTCACTACCGACATCTGCCTCTCTTTTCACGTTTTAGTTTTACAAACTTCGAACAAACAGCTGCAACTAACAGATAAACGGCTGCAGCTGCCAGACTGAGTCTCTCCCTCTGCAGCTGGTGCCTTCACCTGCACCAGCAACTCAGTCGAAACCTCTGCAGGACACAATCCCCCATGAGAAGACAAGCTGTACTTGTGCAGTTACTTCAGAGGATAAGTCAGTGACAATGCCAATGACATTAGCTCTGCAGAAAACACAACCACAAAAGAAAGAAAGAAGAGAAATAACCCATATCAAATAAAATACCTCAATGGTGTAATCATTCCCAGAGACATCTGGCACCACAATATTATCGGCTTTCCATGTGTAGGTGACTTCTCCAGCTCCTGCTATGTGTCCTTCACAGGTCAATGTACATGTGCTTTCTGTGATGTCGCGAGATTTAAGGGTAGGTACAGGAACATCAGCTGTTATTAAAGGAAATAAAAGAAAGAAAAATCATCAATTCTTTCCTAGATAAACAAAAACGAGTAAAACTGATTTACTTACAGATGACTTCGAGGCGAATTGAGGTGCCTTCTTTGTTGTTGATCTCTGGTGAGTACAGTCTGCTGTCATTTCGGATCAGTCCTGTGATTGTCATCACTCCGGTAGTGGTGTTCAAAAGGCCACGATCTTTAAACGAACACAGATTATGTCAGCTTTTAGAGTAAAACCACAAAAATAAAGACAAACACAAAATCTCGCTGCCAAAGTCCAACCTTTAAATTGACGATATGCACGCAAATCATTTCCAATCCATTGCATGGCGAGATCTTCTCCTTCTTTCCATATGATGCTGGTGATGGGTTCAGTTGCAGGGACGACGTCTTGTGTGAGGTCAATTTCACCGCCAAGTCTCCCGTAAACTTTTATCTCTGCTGCAGCAAAACAAAAACGAAGAAATGTGCTATTATTCAAACAGAATCTGACAAACCCATCTTGTAATCAGTGTTAAAGTTTTACCCAAACTGGACTCATAAGGTTTCACTGGAGGCCTAACACAATTTATTCACACCACTTCTCCCTTCCCCATTTTTTAAAGGGGAATCTATTGATAAATATAGAAAAACCTTTTATTATCCTATTTTACCATCAAGTATCCAAACCATTTATGCACATTTTCAAGATCTAGTGTGAAGGATGCACCTACATCTAGGTGCAAGTGCAAACGGCCAGCATTAAATATTGGTTTACTGGTCTTATTGGTCTGAGCCGTTGTTGTTTGCTGATAGTACAAGATGACAGAGGTGAAATGAGAAGGACCCAGACTTTCTTTGTATGTAAACAGATTATTCTGAGATTTTACATTGTTTTACTCCATGAAGAATTTAACTTTGAGCAGATTATGGCATTTTTCCCATTGTCATCATCATCATAGGACAAAAAACTCCCCCATAACACACATAAATCCCAAGAGAAGTGATCTAAGATGTTTACATCTTTTTAAGTTGCAAAACATGCATATAAATAATTTTAATATCAGAATACTGACCTGCCTAATAATTAGGTACACAACGCATGCCTTTAGACAGATTTTAATCTGGGAAAAATGCAGTCACAACACTGCCAAAGTGTGTACCTGACATCAAAATGAACTATGAGTTTGAAGATAACTGTGATGTAACCCATGATTAATAGCCCCAAGAAGTCTCAGTCTGAGATTCTTTTATACATTTATAGTGTATTCACAGCTTTCCATTAAAAGTGTGTATATTTAGTGTTTGAACTGATAATATTTACTACGCAGCGGGACATGGCTGGCACTGTTTTCCACTTGTGTCATCATGGCAAAATATGGTCCTGGACACACCTGTAGCTGGAACTACAGCAATGGTGGCTTTTGCATTGCAACTGTTTAGAGAGTGTTTGCTACAATGAAGAAGATCTGACATATAGAACAGTAGGAATTGATAAGGGGACCATTTTGTGCAGGGATCTCACTACTCTTGACCAAAAAAAACATCACAACAGTGGAAGATAATGCATGCTGATGGATGTGATACATGTAGCTTCTGCAGATGCAATGCAAATGAAACCGCTGGTAGTGGGATGGGGTCCTCTTCTTTTCCAGGTAATATTTTACTTTTTCATTGTGGCATCACACTGTCCTGTATTGTTTATGCCCTATTCTAGTCAGTTTTAGTTTAATAACTGTTTATGATGCAAAGCCAATCTTCCATTCATCAAAATTCTCTTATATTCAACTACTGTCAATTAATTTCGCAGTTTACCAATAAAATCACATCACTTATTATTGTGTTTCCTATTCTTTTCCTTCCATTCGTGTTTTCACTCTGCAATATCATCCTCAGTTACTTTTTTTTTTAGAATCTTATCTCAAGTGTTTCCAGGCTTGTTTATACTGGGTGGGGTCATGGCGCGGAAAATAAGACACCACAACACAGCTTACACAGATAAACAAATAAAATGGACGTCTGTAAACACTTATTTATCGTGTGAATGAAGCTAGAAACTGACCTGAAGCTGCAAACGTGACCTGCAGAATGACAACAACCAGCCAACAGGACAACAGGCGAGTACGACGCGGCCTCATCTTCGTCAATGAAGCGGTGAAAAGCGACGAGAAACCCCGGCTCCAGCTGTTGTTGACCACATAAACATGTGAAATAACGTTAGCTGAAAGCTAAAGCCATTTTAGTCTGGGCATAAATCGTTGTTTTAGTAAGCGGTGGGACTTGTATGTGCAGTTTGAGGCACACGATGAAACTGAAAGCTGTTATTACCTCGGGCACGCGGAAAGTCTCCGCCTCCACATGCCATGAAATAAAAATAGTCTGAATAAATTAACATACAATAGTGGATACAAAAACCATGGACACTAATGTTAAAATTACAGTAGTTAAATGCTACGTATTGTTTGTAAAACTATTTTTGGAATGAAAATAAGTCAGGATTCAAAATCAGAACTGTGCTTTTCCGCCCCCTGTTGACCAGAAGTGAGTATTGCAGCCAGAGGCTGTTGCCTAGATTGGACTGATGCAAGTATAAATGATCGATCATCAACAATTATTTAAGAAGATAGAAATAACTTTTCGGAATTAAATAGGTCATTTTACAAAGAGATAAATTCTGTTTTGTAATTAGATCATTTTACAACCAAAAACAGAAAGAAGAGAAAATGATCTCTTGTGCAAGAAGGAAAAACTTCTTGATAATTAGTACAATAGTCCAGAATGATACTTTAGCTAAATTGGAGACTCTATCTTTTACTATAGAGTAAAAACTTAGCTACGCAGTAAGAAATGAGCATGGGTTGATGGGGTTTCTATGTGCACTGTAGGCTGAAGTCTCAGGACAGGGTCTAATAACTACAAAGTCAGGTGCCTGCACCATCGCCTGTGGGTTTTTAGTTGTTTTTGAGACCATTGGGTTTTTTGTTTTATTTTGTAGAGTTTATCCCCTTGTATATAATGTTCAATCTACTTCCTGCTCCCTGATTGTCACCTGCTTTAAGTTTTGTAATTAGTCCCTCTATATTTCTGCTGCATGTTTTCCTTTGTTCATTGTGTTGTTTTAAGTTTTCATGTCATCATTGTTGTCACCAGTTGTCTTGCTTATTTCAGTTAGTTCAGTTATTTCGTATTTGGTCTCCTATTGAGTAGTATTTCCTGCTTGAGCAATGCCCTTTGTTCCTTTACAATAAATGTTCACTTAAGTTCACCTGCGAGCCTCTCATCTCAGTCCTGCTGCATTTGGGCCTTACTTCCTCGTCTTCTGTTGCCTTGGTCCTTGACACAAAGTCGACAAACTAATAACAATATCATCTATAAAACAAAATAAGAGTATCTTAAACTAAGTTAAGCTAATCAAGTGGTGTTAAACCCTTTTTCTTTTTTGTGACATAGCCTCTCTAAAACTTTTTTAAAAATTTATTCTGTTGTTAATTCAGATTTTTCACACTCTATCCCCCCAAGTGCAATATGCTTCTGTAATTCAGTGGTGAAAATCTTTGCAACACTATTTCACATCCCATTTCAGTCTGGAAAATAGTGTTGAAAAACGTCCTTTTTGTCTTTTTTTTTCTTTTTTAACCGCTTTTGAAATCACAGAGATGAGCGCCGACCTAAGGTTACCCAAATAAACCATTGTTCCTCTCTAGGTCTAAGAGTAATTGTTTTTCCTCCTAAAACTGGCACAAAGCTTCTCTTTTATGTGGAGAAAAAAACAAAAATGATCCTTTCAAGAGAATATTAAGAACGAGGAACTTTTTTTTCAACTCAGGATTTATTTAAACCACATTTAACAGTGTCAGCAGGGCAATAAAACATAGAATGTTGCAGCAATTTGTGTATGCAATGTATTACTTTTAGCCAAATAAATAGTTTTCATCTTCATGAACCTGTTCTTGGATCGTTTATGCTAAAGTACGCTCATTGTGGTGGGGTTAAGAGGCTCTAACTGCAGCCATAAGCCTCCTTCAGCGCGCAGGACGAGCTGTGGGAGACGGCGAACTTCCCCAGAGCCACTCTTAAGTTCAGGGTTCGCGCCCAGCGTGAGACAAAACCTGAGCAAGGTCAACGCCACAACAACTCGAAGCTCTGCCATGGCAAATTTCTGTCCGATGCAGTTCCTGTGAGCACAATCAGGTTAATATTTTCACCAACAGTTATATCAGATCTTATTTGGTTTAATGACAGAATCCAACCTGGGGCCGGAGGAGAATGGGATGAAGGCATGAGAAGAGCGACTCTGCGGGCTGGTTGAGTCGAAACGCAGAGGATTAAACTCCTGATTAAAGAAAAGATCCACAGCTTGGTTGTGATGGTTTTGAACCAAAGTGAAAATATAATTAAGGTTTATTTTCAAGCCCTTACATGTGGGTTTGTCCAGACCGCAGGGTTGTGGTGTGTTCCATAAATGCTAACCAAACAGATCACCCCTGGGAAAGGTGAAGAAAGAATTGGTTTTCTGTCAGACTAATCAGTCTGATCTCCATAAATGTGAATCCCCAACAACATTGTGTCCCAGACAAATGACTTTAGGTGGTATAAAATGAGTTGCTGGCATGCACAGAAAACAAAACTACGTTTTTTAACTTCTAATGTTTTAGCTTCTCACCCTGTGGCACAGTGAGATCTCCTGGTAGCGGCATGTCCTGAGTGTAATTCCTCGTTACAGCCTGCACAGGTGAGTGCAGCCTCAGACTCTCTTTGATGCACATGGTGGTGAAGGGAAGGCTGGACAGATCCTCCCTTTGGATTAATATATGCAAATCATTTAAACAGAGATCTATCTGCACAGTCAAAAGGCATGTTCAGTGATTCAGTAGGTGTGTGTTGGGGGGAGTTCTAACCACTTAATTTCATGTCCATTTCGTCCCTGCATGAGATCCATCACCTCCTGCCTGCATTTTTCCTGAAAGTGTGCATGGCGTGCTAAATTATACAGCGTCCAGCAAATCGCACTGGCTGTTGTGTCGTGACCTGTTGAAACATTTAAAAATTATTTGTTTACTGTAATGATCACTTGTAGCCACATTGGGTGCTGTTTATGCATAATTAGACCTCACCTGCAAACATGAAGGTGTTGGCCTCAGCCTCTATCTCCTCATTTGTTAGGCCTTGTCCATCTTCATCCTGCGGCACGGTTAGTAACAATATTTTACATTTGGCTTCTCTCCATCTCTGTTTATCACTCATTATGCTACATTTATTGTGTTCATTGAAATCCTTCTTCTGTTTTACCTTTGTCAACAGTATAATGTCCACAAAATCTTTCTTCCTCTGTGGTGTTGTGTTGAGATTAGATTGTGTTTCTGTCTCTCTCTGCTGGTTAATCAGAACACGACGCTTCTGAACCACTTCCCGAGTGAATCTGTGAACCGTGGACACAATATAACACCGAACAACTTTTGAAATGGGTACAACTAGACTAGATTTTCCATTACAGGCCATTAAAATCAACTAAGGATCAAAGCAAAATATTGTAAGATCTTGTAAGATACTGCACAGAGGTATATGATTTCTTCTGCTACTTTGTATTACTGTAAAATCCAGTTGTTAATAGTATAATTAACCAGAATACAAAAAGCAATTAATAGAAAAGTACACTTTAAGTAAAAGATATTTAGAATTGGCCTAGTTTTTAGTCATTTTCCAGTTGAAATGTATCATTGCATTGTAGACTTTTACATTAACTGTGCAACACAGTAACATAAAGGTCAAAACAATGCATTCACACTACCTGTGCACAATATTTAAGGCCTCTTTGAATCGTTTTCCCTGCTGTGTTTTCCAGTAAATCCAGTCCCAGTGGTGTAAAATCCTCAGGCGGCGATCTATTATCAGGTCACTGAGCTCCACTATGGCTGACACGTACTCACTGCTGGATCTGTGGAGACGAGAGTTTCTTCAAAACACAGAACAACAACAGGAAGAGTATGTTTTAAGTGAAAATAATGGAGTCCTTACTCCTGACAGTTGCTGTTGTGGCTGAAGGCACATTTCAGTAAACTGTCCAGTGTCATTAGAGTCACATGGTCGAACATCTCCAAGTTGTTTTTGCCTTCTGCTACCAGGCGGCGCCACTTATCCTGATAGTCATATGAGAGAGATGCAGGACAGAGATGCAATACAATTTAAGAGAAAATAGAAAAATGAAAATTTCGTAAATCAGAGTAAAAATACTGAATGTTTGTGTGTGTGCCATACATGTGTGTCTGTGTTTGTTCATCTTACATGCATGGTGTTAGTTGATGCGTTAAAAGTGGCGACGTAGTTCCTTAGAATATCGAAATGAAAAGCTGGAGTCAGCAGTCGTCTCTTGCGAGACCATTCCTCTCCATTAGTTAGCAACAAACTTTGTCCTGAGGCAAACAAGACTGCTTCAGCGTGTTTGTAACTGTGATAGAAGTTATTTTATTCAAATGATAAAGGCTTGATTAATATCAGTCACTACATAATTCACACAAACTGCTTTCCCAACATCTTAAAAGAAGAAACATACAAGCAAAATTGATCAAAGGCTTCCAGAGCAGCATGACTCACCCAGCCATGGACGTAGGTGGCCATAAATAAGCTCATCCTTCATTGTGATGTTGGCTTAAGAGGCAAAGCAATGTGATAAAAGGAGAAGAAAACATTAAACATTAGCTTTCAGCTCCATGCACAATTTTGTTGTTTCACCCTACCAGACGCCATCAGCAGCGGTTTGACGTAGTCAGGATGGAATAGTCTGACCAGGTGGTAGAAAGGACCGAGGAACCAGCTGCAGGAGTGTTTGTAGGTCTGAACTAAGTCATCCACCTGCAGGAGACCTTCTTCTGTGCTCTGCATCTGAAACATTAAAAAGTTCATTTTATCCTAAAGGAAACCTAAAAGATCTAAATTAATACACCTTGTGAGCTGTCATTGTGTTTTACTATAAGTATTTAGCAAGCCTGAAATATGTCTGATGTTGTCTGTGTCCTACCTGGCCCATGTGGCCCATCAGCCATGAGTGTGTTTGTGGCTTATTGAAGCAGGATAACTTGTGAGTGTACCAGGCGTGACGCAGCAGCAGCCTCACAGTCCAAACCCCAACCATAGCAACCAGTGCTGCACCAAGCAACTGCAGGACCAGACACAGGTCCATGCGGTTGATGATCTGAAAGAGGGCGCTGTGGATGAGAGCCATCCTGGCTCTGCAGGAAAGAGATTAGTATCCAGACGTCCTGGTTTGGTAGCAATTATCCTGCTGTGACATGAGCTGCTCACTGTGGGAAGTCACTGATGTCGAAATATACGGAAGCAAAACTGCTCCTCCCATTATTGAGAACATTTCAACATGAACACCTGCCGTTACTATTATGACACCACTTCCTCCTCAGATAAAATGCAATGGTCAATTTCCTCATAATCACTGACTAGACAAAGATAAACAATGAACTCAGTGTAACTGTGAAGAGACAAAGAGAGTATAACCTCATAAACACACCTTGTGGAATTTATGGTTGCACCTCAGCATGACATTAAGAACAAGTTAAAGGATTATTTTATTTCTAAATATAATGCTACTTTTTACAGTGAGGAATATAATAAAAGTTATATTAAGTAACAGTATGACTGAATTTTGTCATATAAACATACAGTACATGTGGATTTATGTATTTTGTCCCTGTAACCCTACCATGGCTTTTTATGGGTTTGTTTACCTTCAATATTTAAACTGAAATGCATGTTCTAGTGAAATCTTTTATTTTTTAAATAAAAAATAAATGAATCAATAAAAAGAGAAAAACACAAAAACAGTGGGATATGTTGTATAATTCTTTGAGTATACATATACTCATATATATATATACATTTGAAGCCCTCTTTGTTGACAAAACAAAAAATTCAAAAGGACATAGATTGGAACTGCAGATATTTTCTATTTATAGTGTCATTTAACTCCATGAGATTGTCTAATTACATTTGTAAAGTCAAAGTTTCCTTCTCCATTCAAACATATTAAATTGCATAGTTTAATAGTAATTTTTTCCAGTGAGTGTTTGTTTTTCCGAGGAGCTCCTGAAGGCCACACTGATTGGTACCCTGTACACCTGCGAGACTGAAGCTACGAAGCTCAAAAAACTTGTTTAGAAACTTCAGCTTGATTTCTATAAGCAGCCTGAGAAGAAAAGCTAAAAGCAGGGAGCAGAGGGTGTGTTCAGGTGTAATGTGTAGGCCTATCAGTTTCAGGTAAGTTTGATTAAATTACATTTATCCGGATATTTAGGGGGAAGCTTGGTGTTTTGAGCTAATCAGTATTACAATTAAGCTAGTCCACAGGAAATACTCGCGAGGAAAATGTGATTTTTGTTCGTCCAACTCAACATTGAACATCAACTTAAACTCTTTCCTTCATTTTTATCCCCTGCATGTCATTTGATTCATGAAATGGTCCAAATTAAATTGATTTGAGCTTGGAATTTTTATTATGAGAACATAAGCCACATTTTTTTTTCTTTCAAGATTCTGATGATGATGCTTAAATCTCCTAAAATGTTTTTTCTTCCTGATTTAAGTCTGATCTGAGAGATGCACTCAGCAGAACTGCTGGTTCTGCCATAATTCAGCAGTTCAACCAGCTTAGAAAACATCTGAACTGCCATCACCTTAATTAAGCAGTTGCCTCAATACTTGAAGTTGTTTTTATTATTTTGGTTTTAATCTTACTGACTTGATTCTTTCTTACTGATGACTGATTTGAAAAAAAAAAGTGTTGCTCATAGTGGCATCCTCACAAATTGATTAATTGCTAAATTATAGAACATTGACCAGGACTGGGAGGTTACTTCATTAGACTGTATCCTTGCATAAAGATTCAGTAAACTTTATGAAGAGTCAGTATATTAGAGCCATCCAATAAAAAGCCTGGGTTGTGTTAATCTTTTCAGCATTTAATTTAGACCTAAAGGAGCAAGATTATTTTTCTTCTTGTGTTCACGTTTCAGGTGTTTAGTTTTTAAGAGAACGAAATGGCAGAAGGGCATGATGAATATATCAGTCGAGGGGCTGTTCCTGCCTCTACCTCCCCTCTGATGTCCCCCCGCTGCAGCTCCCCCCAAACCCGACTCCCGGCTGGATCTCCTCTGTGGCCTCCGAGGAGTAGTGATCACACAGAGCAGGATGAAGACTCTGGGGATTGTCACATCGGGGTGCAGTCAAGTGAATGCCCTTCATCGCGATTCTATGAGGAGCTCTTCTGTACCAGTCAGTCTTCAATCCCTCTGGTCCCTCTGGCTGGTGCCTTAATGGGCTCCTCCAGACCCCAGAGCGATGTGACGAAACAAGGTTATCTGGGGAAGCTGGAGCGGAACCACAGGAGATATTTTGTCCTGAGAGCAGGAAGTCACACTGGGCCGAGCCGATTGGAGTGGTTCAAGAACCAGGAGAAGTTCACTGCAATGGAAAAGTCTGCTGGGAAAACTGTGCGGTTCGGGTTGAACAAACAAGGGTTGGTGGAAGTCATTTCAGCTAGTCAAAAGGTTTCAATTAAGCTTCACAGTTCGTATTAACCCATCCCTGCAGTTAAATATAGCACAAAATGTTATCACACATTTATATATTGGGGCACACTCACCAGGTTTCTCTTGGCATTTGGTATAAGTTAACATTTTTGTATTTGGCAACTATTGGAATATGGAATTTACATAGAAATACTGATCATGGACTTGGGTAGCTTGCAGTAATCCTAAACTATTCGTGTGGCTGCGAAAGTGCACGGTCTGCACATGGCCTTAATCATTGTGAGTCTGAATAAGTTGGCTCCTTCATTTGGTTGGTAATCAAAACTTAAGCTTTATCTTAAGTCATGTTTTAGTCTCTGGTTGGTATGGCTGGTTATCGCCACTAATTTCCTGGATCGATATGATTCACAACAGCCTGATTTTAGATTTAATTTAATATCGATATGTTTATGTAACACCAATTTTCTTGAACATTAAAGACATTCTCATAACTATTTCTATACAACACTGAGCCTGTTTACATGACCATCATAATCACATATCGGGGAGTAAATAAAAAAATTGTGATCTGACCTTCATGAACTTCAGAAATATATTTGAAAGATTGTTGTCTGCATTTACCAGTGCATTATTATATTCAGAGTACATTCGTGGGGGTGCCACTTCCTGTTATTTTCAACACATTTGGTGTCCTTATTAAGTTTCAAAAAGTTTAAATTTTAAAAACTTATCAGGTTTTCAGAAACAACAAAGTGCTATTTTAAAAATCTGAATTTGTTGTTATATCAGTGAGAGAAGCAGATTTTGGACGGAAGTGATACAGGCAATCTTTCAGTAATGAGTATATGAAGGTCAGATCACAATTTTTTTATTTACTCCCCGATATGTGATTATGATGGT
>JAOXYM010000026.1:8563049-8573358 GCA_028567055.1 Leptatherina wallacei
ACCATCGTTGTATGTAAACTAAAGAATCTGGGAGCAAGGAAACCACACTGTCAGTATAAGGGAAACAGGCTCACTAATAGAGTTGTTTCAGTCAGATGTCAACAGGGCTTACCTGTGCACTTTCAAGAAGACATACTGAAAAAACCATAATAATGATAAGTTGCATCTACCTCAGAACCCTGTCAGTGAGGCAAAGCAATCTGAAATGTGATGCTGCATCTTATCTAAACTATGTCTGTCTTAATTGAATACAATTACAAAATACAAATTTCCAAGAAATGTGTTTATTTGATCATCAGCAACATAAAGAGTATCAGGGCAGTGGGGAGCTAGACTTTTCTAAAGGGTAGGCAAGACTTTCTCATGGGGGCCCAGCCATATACTAAGAAAGGAAAATATTGTGTTTTATAACACACACACTTACATACACTGTAGCTCTCACATTAGAGAGACATGAGAAAACATCTTTCAGCCTGCTGTTTAAATGAAAATGAATGCAGTTCTAGCTTAATCAATGCCAAGTTAAATGGATACTGAGATACTCTTTGAGCTTTCTTCATAGCTTATTTTCAGCTCCCATATGTACATCTTCATTAACGCACTGTTAAATGTAATTTAAAGTAGTGTAGTGACACTGGTGATCCATGCAAGTCTGGAAAGATGCCCTCCATCTCCCTCAGGTAGTGTCAATGACCTGAGGTGTCCAATCAGATTTCAGAGGTGGACAGTACTTATCTAGTGATTCATTTGCTCATGTTCGATAGAAATACTTTCAGGACAATTGTTGTTTTGGTTGGAGGGGAAAACAAAGCCAACAGCTTGTGTTCAGAAAAATGGAGCAGTGGGAACAGTGGTTTCAAACCTTTGTGCCACGAGCCCCAAGATAACATGTGTTGGCATGACTCTCACAGAAAAATGGCCAAATACTGATTTTTACTATGGCACAAGTAATAATTTAGTTCTTTGTACATGAAGCTTCTTAAAAAGAAATGAATGCTTCTACAAATTAATCTATTTGCATTTATTATGTGTTCATTTTGAAAGCCCTAAGAAAAATTCCAAATTTATTTGGTAAACACAGGCTGTTTTTTTTTTTTGTTTTTTTTTTAGATGACCCCTTGAAATAGTCTTGGGACCCCAGATTGTAAAAGGCTAATTTAGAAAACCTGAGGTTTTACAAACTCTCAGACAGATGGATTAATACTGACCAGTAGAGCAGTTTGATCATTTTTAGTTTTATACACTAATATGACAGGTCACTTCTTAAAGTGAGAACTAATATGGAACATGTCCCAAAGCGGTGTCTTCTACAGGGTGCAGCAGTGGCCCTGAAATTTATGAAGAAGAATGTAAAAGGTCCCAGATCAAAGCAATCATCTTCTAGCTTTTGTCAGTGTTTGTTATGATTAATCAACTTCTGATGTCTTCTATCTGAAAGGCTAAAAGTTCATTTTAGCACATTAACAAAGATTTCAGCATATTTTCAGTAATGATGATTACTGATTACAATTTCCCTTGGGATCAGTAAAAGTATTTATCTATCTATCTCTACTTAATTTTAATAAAAATATTCCAGGTATGTGAACTGAACAATGAACGTGCACACTGTCCAACGTGTGGGCTTTTCCAGGTTTCGCTTTTTGCATTCTGTAAACATTACCTCATCAGTTCACATTAAAACAATCAATATTTGGCATGGATCAATTTTCAACCTGCCAAATGAATGTTTCCATGAAAGATTTAATTTCCCTCCTGTACGTGTAAATATTGTGCTTCAGACAAGAGACCTTTGATTGACCTTTCATATAATTTAGGATGCATTACAAACCTCTGCAAGGGAATGACTTTGAATCTTTTAGTCACATTTAATCTAACCGAGACACGTTTAAAAATGGCTTTAAATTTAGTTTTTATAAAAGTGATACTCGCACCCTGAACACGCCCGTTCTAGTCTGATCGCGGAAGCCAAGCAGGGTCGGGCCCAATGGATGGGACACCGCCTGAGAGTACCAGGTGCTGTAAGCTTTTGCATTCACTGGACAGGACAGCAGAGGGCGCTGCTGCGCCGTCTGTTGACATAATGTGTCGTTGTTATTTACCAAAAAGCTGTCATAGATGAGTGTTAGACAGCCCTCATGGACTCTCCATAGTTGACTATTCATGATGTTTTAAGTTAATATTGTAGTTATTCTTAGTCAGAATCAGGAAGATACTTTCCAACTGTACCTAAATGCGTCACAGTTGTGTGTAGCAGTATGCCTCCTTTAGTTTATTTTTCTGAATTAATCAGTAGAAATGGCCTCTTTTTGTTTTTTTTAAAAAACAATTTCCACTACTGTAAACTTGTTTATTGGTAGTTTATACCAGAGTTGGATGCTTGCGATGAAGGCTAGAAATTATCGTCATATTCAGAATTCTGTATCATGGCAGATCACACATGTAATGGAAATAAGTTAAATTGGCTGTATGTTTCTTCATAAATACCCAGTATACCTTGAGCTAGCTCTCCAGAGATCCCATTTCTTCTTTTTATAGTATTTTATAGTATTAAGAAAGATTAAAGATTCCCCCCAGTAACAAAGGGAATGAATGATAACAATGATGTAGTAATGTGGAACAAAACATTTAATATAATTACAAAAATAGCCACAAAAATGTTTCACATATCAGAGTACGTTATAGAGCAAATACAATGCAGTATTCATAGAAAAAAAGCAGATATGACTAACTTCTTTGTGATGTACAAAGTGAAGTTTTTCAGGTCTAGCATTTGTTTTCTTGACATTATGTGCGTGAACAAGGCAGATGATGTGTCGGGAGTTTGAGTCTCGACTTCATCGGTCAAATCCTCTTCAAAGATAAATCTCAGTCTCCAGATTTGCATAGCTTCCGCTGTAAATTCAGTCCTGGTACCTGGAACCATTACATTTAGTCCTTCCGTTTCCAAGTCTGAGATCCAGCTTGAACTTGGAGAAAATATCTCTGGTCAGTAGCCCCTTTTTCTTTGGAGACAACAACAAATGAGATGCATCATCAGTAACTTGTAAATGTGACAGATTTCCATTAAATTGCATGACAGCTTGTACGACAAGAACACAACTGCATTAGGAAATATTCTGCCTTCATTTAATGCAAATAAATAAACAAAGATGAGAGCACACGTTTGTAATGTGCATCATAATCTCCTTATTACACAGGTATAAGTTATAACAAGTTTATGATGAGGCACAAAGTCATACCAGCTTCTCCGACTCCTCTCAGTCTTCCTTCAAGTTGTCGATGAGTTCCTGCGTCTGTTGGGCCAGCCGTCTCTTCTCAGCCTGCTGCTTCTTCAGAGCAGCCTCAGCTTTCTTACTCTGGTAGATTTTGACCCCAGCGAACCCCAAACACAGCAGCAGCGTCTTCAACGCCAGGATGTAAAAGAGGAGGGGGACATTGTCCAAAGCCTGGGGGGCAGACAGGAAGGACTTATCAATGTCATAATATTTTAACTAATATTTTCTTTTTCCTTAATAGATAAATATTGCTGACATAAGAAAAGTTTATTCTGGAACAGTCAAGAACCCTGGAGATGTTTCTCCCCCCCCCCTCCACCAGAGGCCTCAGCTGTCCACTGTACATGTGAGGTGGGAGTTAATTTGGTCACAGAGAGAGGGGGGGGGGTGAAAGAGAGAAGCAGCTGCTCACTATGTCCATTCTAATCTAACCTTTAGCTGTAAAAGGACACACAGCCACTCTAATTCTCATTCACAAAACATATAATCATAACATAATTGAGTGAATTCTGTCTGAAATATAACAGAATCATAGGCGCTCTTGTTAGTACAGAGCACTCTTAAATCTGGCACATTTAAAATCAATACATGGTTACTGTTGCTGAAACTCTCATCCCATACAACTGTTTTCAAACACTTTCTGACGTAAATGAAAACGCATTTAACCCAATGAGCTAACTAAGATGCTATGGAAACATTAGCTTTGTAATAGCGACAAATAAGAAAAATAAGAACAATATGTCATCATTACAGCAAAGCATGCATTTGGTTCGTAGAGAATATACATTTTAGTTTATTTACCTTCCAGTTGATCATCTTAGCAGCTTTAATGTTAACGTCTTAGCTTACTCTAGCAGCCGCAGAGCTACCAGATAAATCTTGTGTGAAGAAGGCGGGATCTGAATTAATAGGCCAATAGAAATATAGTAAGTTATTGACGTCATACGTGCTGCATTGAGAAGTCACGGGACAAGTAAAACTCAAAATGAAGTTTAATAATGAAACGGTCAAAATTAAGTAGCTTTAAATATCGGAGACACTTAATATGAAATATAAAGCTGTCGTCAATTATTTCAGTTTTTTGGATAAATTGCCAATTACTTAATAATTACAACTTCGAATATTTACCAAATTACATTGAATGCATCCTTAACTCCAGAGATGTAGGAACTACGCGAAGGTTCTAGTTAGTAATAATAAACTCGTATTCATGTTGATACTACTTTACTGTGCTCTAGTGATTAAGGTACCCGTGCTCACAACTTTTTCTTTTTTCAAATAGTAAAATTTTTTAATCGTTAGCCTACTTACTACACAAAACGCTAATTGAAGGCTGTACTACACGCTATATGGGAACAAGTTGAAAAATGTGAGCTCATACATTATTTTACCAGGTAACAAAATTAGCATAAAACATTGGAATATGTATGTTAAGTTGAATTTCATGGCTTATATTTGTTTATTTTTTCTGCTCTGGATTCAGGCTAGTTAACAGTAACTTGAAAAAGAAAGAAGTTGATTTTTTAAAGAAGAAGCTAACCCTGGTGATAACATTTAACCTGGAAACGAGCATAGACACGTCCATGAGTGGGTATGTGGACTCATCTTATGAATTTTACACATTGGTCATAGGTAATCTGCCGATGATATGAAAACATCAATCACCATATATGCATATTTAAATAGGTACGTCATGACGCATACACATGCGTAGTCACGGTGGCCGAGAGGTTAAGGCGTTGGACTCGAAATCCAATGGGGTTTCCCCGCACAGGTTCGAATCCTGTTCGTGACGAACTTTAATTTATTCCTTTTTCTTTTCGATACATTCGTACTTACTTCGTCCTCTTCTTCCCTGTCGATAAATAAGGCCTGTACAGCTTCTCAGCACTCATCTCGATAATTACGGCTTTTGATAAAACCGATACTTTACCTCTTTTGTATCAACTTTTTAAGCGTTAACACGATTAATATTAATTAGGGAGTTACCTTAACCCTTCCCAACCTCTCCCCGGGCGCCGAAACATGGTTGCCCACCGCTGTTGTTGACAAATTCTAAGCCGCATTATTATTAGCACAGTATCTGTTGCAAAAGATATTCAATGTATTTGTGTAGCTGGAAGAAATGTTGCAAGCACATTATCCTTAACATTTCTGCACATTCAATTAGAAAACTGCTGTTACTTGAGAATTGATTACCTTAGTCCATGATCACTTGTCACTTATTAATCTAAAACCTACCATATAGCTGAACAATTGCCTTTAAATTTGTTGCCAAGACAGAACTGAAAATGAAACAGATTCCTCATGCTTACATATCCTATATACACCAGCTGTGAGAGAGAAAAAAACTGGGTTGCTCATATTATAAAGTATGAAAATGGGCCAAGGTTGCAACTGCTTTACATCATGAGTCCAGTAAATCTCAAAAGAAAACTTATTTTCAGTGTCTCCTTGGATTTCTGCAGACTTCCCAGGGGAAATAACTTGTTACAGAAGCACTCTAGGTTCATTGCTTTGCTTTGGAATGTATTTTATTTTACAGTACTAGTTGGAGTTATCACAAGCATATTTCCACATGATAAATAAAAAAAGAACATTTCAGTGATTTGAAAATTCCAAGAACAAAATTGTGCTTGAATTATAACTTAATCCTACAATAAACTATAGAAACCATTGTACATAATAATGATGATTGACACATGCACTGTTTGCTGCAAACCTACCTACAACATCCAAAAGGATTGTTTAGTTTGCACATGTTGTGATTAGTAAACCACCACAAAGGCTTCATATTCAAGTGCAACTGAGGTGGATGGTTTGTCAGTTTGTGTTGTAAACTCTTTATTATAGGATTATGGCATACTGAAACCATTAATGTGTTCTTTTGTGAGTTCTCAGTCGGCTTAAGTTGGTGTAGGGAGACAACCGCTAGTAAAAACAAAATATTTTATCACGACAGATTATTTTATTAGCTTAGCATTTTGTAAAATAACAGGGCTCATTTAACCTATTTAGTCAGTTTATTATGCTTACAGCTGTTTCACAGCTTCCTTTGTCAGGGCAAAATGATCACTGTTGGCACTTATCGATGTTTTCCTCTTGTTTTTACTGAAATGGATGGACTTGCTACATGATGCAAGGATTATGACATTGTTGCTTTGTTACACTTTCAGAAATAATTGATGAATAAATTAAAAAAAATGTCAGTTATCTGTTCTGGTCTGGCTATTATGTGTCAAAGTTTCAAAAAGGTGCAACAGTAACAAATTCACCATCGTGATGTGATGGTTTAAAAAGACATCTGGTTATGATTTTAAAAAAAGAGTGAAACCTAAATAAATGAAGTAGATGTAAAAGGATTGTCACTGAAATGGAATTACACTGTGAAGTTTAAGATTTCCTTTTAGTAAACTTTTCCCATTAAAGATTAAATAACAGAGGAATTCATGCCAGGTTCTGCTGCTACATACAGTTCATAGGATTTAACTGGTTCAGGTCTCACATGCTGTCAGACCATGGGGACACAGGAAGTTACAGTTTGACTCAGAAAGATCACTTTGGCAAAGAAAAAAGCAAACCAGTCTCCATTTCTATACTGAGAACTTGCATATTCCATTTTTCATGAAGTATATTTCACTTTCAACCAGCTGACATGTAAATATATCCATCTCCATTCAGCCCCTCTTTAGTCCAGTGACCCGTCTCTTCAACTGCATCCACATCTTCATCCCAACACATACCATTCGACCCATTCTCTTACTTACAGCAGGACCAAAACCAGTTATGGTGATCCATCCATTTTCTGACTTTCTGTTTATTAGACCTGTTGCATAAAGCTGTGGTGCTTTCCTACTAAACACACATCAATTAATCATAATTACAGTTGACAGAGGAATTGCACTGTAAGCAATCCTGCACATTCCCCCCGTTCTAAATTCAAATGTGTATGAATCTGCAGCTAAAATAGTCGAGGAGAAAAGCATTTAAAGAAAGACGTGGTTTATGTGATATATTGGCAATAAGTACTATTATCCTTTAGATTGAATATATCTTTGTCTTCAGTCTTGGAAAGTCACTCTTTGGCTTAAATTTTTGTGATTTTTATTGTCAGAATTTTTGTGACCAAATTAACTCCCTGCAGCTCCAGCTCTAAATCATACCATCCTGCTCTGGTATGAATCTGCAATTTGCTTTATAAGCAAACATACGGCCAGTAATAAAACCTCTAAAGTCTCCCGACCTTGGTCCGTGTCTTTAACGTCCATTAATTGTTTGTTTCTTTTCCCCTTTCATGAGTGAATTTGTGCCGTCTTTCACTCAGGACATCTATCGCGCCAGCTGATGCATGCTAACCATACATCTCTGCTTGTCCTTGCACTATTTTCACATCCAGCATTTTGTGGAGAGCCAAAGAAACTACGTGAAAGCCTCCCTCCTCCTCAGCAGTCATGATGCTGTTTCAAGTGAAAAGAAAAACGTATAAAATAAACAAAAAAACAGAGGTAGGGTGTTGCCGTAGATATCATCCTCTAGCAGATAACTTCCTCGTGGCTACAGTCGCTCTCCCAGGAAACCTTCAACAGCACAGGAGAACAGCTCCTGCACTCGCTGCTACCTCGAGGCTCAGGACGTCTCCGTCCTCTGACACAGTGGGAGGCTCAGGGAGGAGGAGCCTCGGTCCTCCCTCGCTCACAATGATCATCAGGATCGTGACAGTGGCTGTGCTCAGTAGCGCCCCCTGTGGTTTGCTCTGGACATGGTGAGAGGCAGAGACACGGAGGAGAGGGAGGACACCTCCCAGTAGAGAGACCGAGACAGGAAGAGCTGGTAGAGGATCACCATGGAGATGGACTGGCAGAGGATCACGCCTATTGTCACCACCTATAAAAGGCAGACAAGGAGTGTGAAAAAACATACCTGAAATATTATTTATTAGAATTGTAAGAACTTGTTCACACATCCAGACTCAGTCTTTCTGGATCGGAAAACCGCTACAAAAACAAGCTGCATGTGTTCAAACCTTCTCCCTCTGGTGCTTATTGAAGACTACAGACATAAGGACGAGTGTGGGGTGACAGAGGAACCACAGGAAGCAGCCCTGCAGAGACAATACAGGTCACATGAGCACCTGAGCATGCAGCTTTAATGCCCGGAGGATGCTGCAGAGCGCCAGGTTGTTACCTTGGCAAAGCAGAGGTAAAAGTCTCTCTTCAGGGTGCTCCTCTCGGTGGAGATGATCTGGTAGAGGATAGAGGCCAGCAGGAGGGCCAGACACACTCTCAGAGCCATCAGGAGGAGACCTGCCAGACTCCGCTGGGTGTGGTAGCTGTGATGTTCACTCTCAGATTCTGAATACTGCTCCCAAAGCAGCAAAGCTCCCTGGAAAGTCACAGCCGGAAGAAATCCCCCTCAGTCTTAAACATCCTGGAGCAGAAGACTTTACAATAAAAATGAAAAAGGTCAGTGTAAATGACCTTCATACCTGTATGATGACTCCACCAACAGCAACAGCTGTGGAGGCCGGAGACTGCTCCCACTGCAGGGGTCTGGACTGAGGCTTCCTGCCTCGGCTCAGAGTCCAGCCCATACACAGGCTCAGCAGCATGTACAGCATGGACACCTGGGACACCATGTCCCAGACTGCATATAGAATAAGAAAAAAGATTTTACTGAATAGTTGTTTTTAAACAAAAATGGGACATTTGTATGAACATTTATTTCTATTTTATAAAGTTTTCCACTTTCTTGTGCTGCTATGAGACATGAAAACATACACTCTGCCAGGCTGCCCATCACTGGGAGACCAGTACCATCTCTGGAGTACCTGTAAAGAACAGGAGGAGAACTTAAACTGAGAAAAAAGAAGTAAAATTAGATCCTCACATCACTGGGATTCACTTTATCTACCTGGCAAGGTGGATGTAGTTACAGAGAGCGGAGCAGCCCTGCAAAGCCAACGCAGTCGTCAGCACTTTGAGGACGGTGTGCATGGGACCCCCTTTCTTCAGCGCCTGGTAAAGAGGCTGGATGTAGATGCAAGAGGCTATGAAGTAGGCCAAAATGAGGAGGAAGTAGAAGCTGTGCAGACCTGAGGGAATAAAACAAGTCAAGAGGAAACATTTTGTCCCACAAGAATGATGCAAGTCCCACCGGATCAGTCCCGACAGGTTTCATTTCAGAAGCTGATTCAGAGGAAAAGTTTTGAATTCCCTGCTTGCCCACACTAAAACACTATATTTCCCAGCATCGTAATGTAAGCAACTGGATCCCATTCCACACACTTGACCACATTCAATAATGCACTGAAAGCATGTCCTAATGTCTGCCAGAGACATTAGGACTGTCTGTTTGCGGCGTCTCACCTGCCTCCTCAGCGCTGAAGTGCTCCAGAGGGTTTCCAGCAGAGTCGGCATTAAACAGCAGGACGGTAAACGTGAGATCAGCGTGAGACGGAATCACTGCGTTTTCCTGAAGAGAAACACAAACACAAAGGAGGGGAAAAAATATATTATCATCATTTACCTAAACCAGTTCCATCCACTGTATAAGCATCTTGTTTTTTTCTTGCTAATGCATATTACGCATGTCAGAGCAATGCTGAGTTGAATAATTACATCATACCGAAGACAAATACACATCATGGGTGTATATAGACACAGACGATGGGACCCGTTCCGTAAGTTCTACTGCTACTAATACTGATGTACTTTTTTTGTGAATTAATGAAGCTCACATCTCTGATAGTTTTTTTATTTAAAATAGCTTCTTAAAATTAGTAGGTAGAGCTATTGCCGCAGCTTTGGGTGACATGGCATCAGCAGTCTTACATTGCTTTGGTCTGATCTGGTCTCCTCTTCTTCAAGACTCTTTCACCATTTTGGTATCTGTGCTGGGTTTCTTAGCCACAACTCTGTCACTGCATAATCCGGCCTGGCTGGCAACATGTCTCCCAACTGTGCTGATCTCAGCCCCAAATAGGGCTGCATCGACTAACTTTCCTCATCCTCACTAACCATGACACTGGTTCCAAA
>JAOXYM010000026.1:8576804-8598716 GCA_028567055.1 Leptatherina wallacei
AATCAAATCATCCGAGAGTCCCTGCGTCACGAGTACTAACCAATAAGAGAGTAGAAAATAGTCTCCACGCGCTGAATACCCCGCCTATTTTCAACGTGTCAACACTGCCGCAAAACGGCCTGTGACTGTCGTGCGACACAATGCCTCCACTGTACGTAAACGAAGAGCTTCAGCACTTTGAGTCAGTTTTTTGACCAACTTTATCAACATGAGACTACAAGACCATTTATAGAGTCTTTATAAAATATTTAAGGGACCTTAATGTGCGATGACAGCTGGCTGACGACTTGAGGATGGACTTCAGTCGGACTGTTCTGGTGACCGGAGGCTCTGGATTCATGTGAGTTTACATTTTATCGTTGGACAAATCTAAACTTATGGGACATATTTGCATTTTTTGTTCTAGGCAACAGAGAAATGTGTCGGCCACTGTTCTCTAACTAAGCTGCAACACGTGTGTAAGAAGACAAAACATGATCTGGTGTCTTACACGAGTCTCTTTATTTACAGTGGATCCCATTTGGTGTGTTCACTGGTCCACAGACACCCGGAATGGAGGATTATTAACCTGGATAATGTAGGTCTTTCTTGTGTGGACATTGTCAGGGTCCATATTTTTGTTAATTTCTCTCTATTTTGGAACATTTTCTTCTTTGAACTTATCAGATTGATCTGATCTTGCAGCTGGATTACTGCTGCAGCCCAAGGAGTCTAGAAAGCATTGAAGCCAGAAACAACTACACCTTTATCAGGGTAAAAGCGGGTTTCTAATTGAGTGAAAATGTCCAGCATTGCACGCCAACAGTACACGATTACTTAAAAGGATTCCATGTCTTGAACAGGGAGATGTGTGCAACTCCCGGCTGGTAAATCACATCTTCAAAACAGAAAACATTGACGTCATCTTTCACCTGGCAGCCAAAACACACGTTGGTGAGAAGCCGTCACTTTGCTTTAAAAATCAGTTTTATTCAGTCCAACCACTCAGTCGCAGCTTTGTTTTGCTTCCCTCAGAGGCATCCTTTGAATCTCCGTCCAGTTTCCAGCACGTAAACGTTGATGGGACCAGAGTTTTACTTGCAGCCGCCCATCAGGCTTTACACCGACCACAGCGCTTCATCTACGTCAGCACTGATGAGGTGTATGGAGGGAGTCTGGAGGAGGTCAGCTGGCTATATGTTTGCTCTAACCCAGCTGATGGATGTGTTTGTAGGTTGAGTTGTGACTCAGATTACGGGTGTTTGTTCTTTAGGTGTTTGATGAGAGCAGTCCATTGAGGCCCACCAACCCGTATTCTGCCACGAAAGCAGCCGCAGAGTATCTGGTTAGGTCCTACTGGGACCAGTATCAGGTAAAATAAAGTTCAAATTGGGAAGTTTCCTTGTAGTCTTAATTCTGATCCTGATTTTATCTTTTTATTTTCTTCCCAGTTTCCCATCATCATTACCAGAAGCAACAACATTTATGGGCCCAGACAGTTTACTGAGAAGGTATTGCATCATTACCAACTCCAACACTAAATGTAGTTATTGTTATATCTGCACTTTTAGGTACTAATTCTTCTTAATCTCTTAGGTTATTCCCAGGTTTCTTACCCTGCTGCAAATGAAGAAGAAATGGTGCGTTTTACAGAACTCCTTATTTAGTTGTCGGACAAAATAAAAAACAAAGAGTAACTTCAGTCTGTCCCTCTGTGCTGCAGCACCATTCAGGGGACCCTCCCTATATCCCGTCATTTCCTGTTCGTCAGCGATGCCATCAACGCCTTCCTGCTGGTCCTGGAGAAAGGGGTCGTGGGAGAAATCTACAACGTGGGGACAAGCTGTGAGATTCCCATCGTTCAGCTGGCGCAGGAACTCGTGAAGATGGTGAGTTCGGACAGTGTGAATGTAGCCTTGGAGAGGGTAAAGAAGACTTAAGTTGTGGCTTCTTTTCAGGTGAAGAATGTACCGGACTCTGAGGTGAACGACTGGCTCGAGTTCGTGCCCAGCAGGTGAGTAAACTAGTTTAAAAATGTTTGCTTTTAAAACTTAAGCCACAGTTTTTGGTTTCACGATGCTGCAGGCCGCGGGTCGACTTGCGTTACCCAATCAAAAGCGAGAAGCTGCGTCAGCTCGGCTGGAGGGCAGAGGTGTCCTGGGCCGAAGGCATCAGACACACTGGTACGGAAGCACATTTCCCAAAACTTAAAAAAAAAAAAATATCATAATTTCCCCCTCTGTGATGAGCATTAATTCTTGTGTTTTGTGTGTTTAATAGTCAAATGGTACCAAGACAACCCAGACTTCTGGTTGGAGAAAAAGGAGGACCAACAAATCAGAAGCAAGCCTGAAAATGCAACTAACAGATAACATGCTGTTTGCCCTGCAGCTTGACTGACAGGAGACCAAGTGAACCGAGAAAGACTTGTTTTGCCACATCGTTTGTGTTGGACACAATTTCTTGCCGACTAACATCTCATACAACTAGAACGGCATATTTGAGCAAACATGTTTTCTGTTCGCCATATCTTAATAAGTATCAGACCAACAGGCCCTGAAGTACCAAACAGGAAGGCAGAGCCTCCCTTAACCCAAGGAAAACCTCAACTGGAAATCAGTGCACTTTATATTGAATTCTTATATCTGTTAAAGTATTTTTGCTAGTCCTGCTACTTTTGAATTTCACATCTTTTCCAGCCTTTTTATCATCTGTCCCAACATTTTGGAGGATTCGAATTTCTCATTTAACTGAATAGTTTACAAATAATTTGTGTATTTATTTACAGAGCCGACCAGCTTTTATAGAAATAAGATAAGAGAATGTTTCATGCAGTATAAATGTGAATGTAAATCATATGCAGGTTTTCTTTCCAACAGTTCTTTTCTTAAATTTTTAAAGTCAGAAATTCAACATATGATATTTCTCAACCCTTCGAGAAGGGACTCAGTTTATTTCCTGGCCTAAAACCAGTTAACGGTCTTACTCTTGAAGACACCTCACAGGTTCCTGATCATGCATTTACAGTAGAGACGAGTGTAACCTCTTCAGCAACTGTGACGCATTTCACACTTGATTTCTGTGAATCTTCATATATTTTAATCACAGCAGCCTTATTTGAATGAGAAGGGAACTTCAGCTTTTTAGCCAGGAGCATTTCATAAACTCTTATTTTCCATTTGATGCTGTTGAATCTGTTAACTTTTGATTAAACAACTTGTTTAATAACTTGAAGGCTTCACAGATCTTTTTGTTTTTTCTTAAACATCTGAAACTTGGAAAAAGATGCACGCACACACAAAACAGATCAAAACACTGATCACATCTGCAAATCCAAACCTTTAATTGTGGTAAAATCAGAATAGTTGCACAATTTTTTTTTCCTCGGTCTTCGTGCAGTGCTCTTCGTGCACAACTGCTAAACTAATACATAAAGCAAATACTAACTAGCAGGTCGGTGCTGCTGCGTTCACATGGAGGGGTCTGGCAGTTTAGTCAATTCTCACGAAACTATGCCGAGTCTTAAATGCAACACATTTTTAAATTTTAGATGATTTTTTTTTCTTCATCAGATTGAAAGAAATAAAGATTCTGTGCCAACTACAAAGCTGTGAATTTTAAAAGTTGGCATTTTTTCTTCTGCAAGACATCTGCACGATTCCCATTTCTGCCTGGCCAGAAACCCCCCCCCACCGTGACAGCATAAACACATCACAGCCTGAAAATATGCAAATCACAACAACAGCAATAGAACCACAGTTAATTCTGTGCGATGAAGACTTCAAAGATGGCCACTTGCCAGACATTCACAACAAGGGTTTTAACGAGAAGGAAAAGTGTCAAGATTCCAGAAAGAAAGAACTAAAATTGATTTGGAGAGAATCTGGATACTGTTTTTTTGTACTGCATGTTGCTTTTTTACAAAAATGGTCATTGATCATAACATTTGTAAAAATTTATTTTTTTTAATCCAAACCTTGGCATATTAATGGCATTTCCTCAAATTTATTTGCCAATTTAAAAAAAATGGCCAGTCGTGGTCGATTGAAACTTTAAATTATTGGCGACGGAACCTGCCGCACAGACAGGTTTATGGATCATAAATGTGACTTTAAAAGGTAACCTGTGTGGGGCGTTTCTCTTCATCCGTCACATCTGTAACTACAGACGCTGCTTCACTTGACACCACGTGCACATCGTTACACGTTACATTCAGGTTTATCCCATGGATGCAAACTGTGCAGATACGAACCCTTTTATCATCTCGTGTATGTCTCAAAATTTTCTTTAAATGTCGATGAACATCAGGTTTAACTTCAGATAGTTTTTATTAAATGTTCTGCGGCATAAGCTGAGAATGAAATGTTTTATTGAGCACTACGTCTGAATGCAATAAACCGCCACCACAATCGGGAAGTACCAGTTTGCGTGTTGGTTTCAAATACATAAACTTATCTAAAAGTCTTCTGTAGCTGCGTTTGCTTTAAAGGCATAAAACTGGAACCATTATGCATGAACTGAAACTTTGACCTGAGACTGGGGCTTGATGAAGTCAAAAATAAATGAGAATGTGTGCCAAATGTCACTGCACTTCACGCCAATCAGCACTGAATTATTCTAATCTGAGCTAAGTGGTGGGGTCTAATCACTCCACAAGCATCACATTAATACAGGCTAATAAGGATCTGAAAACACGCTTCTTCCACTGTAGCGCACTAGTTGCAGTTTTACATGGACAAACATGGGACTAAAGGTTGAACCCTGTTGAGACGCATGCAAAGATGTGCAGGCAGCGTAGCTTGTTCTGTATTGCCACCATTTCTGACAAATCAGGTGATTTTTGGCACTAGTGACAGCGGAACGTCAACACCTCCCGTTACGGTGACGCGATGAAGGCGAATGCCCCACTCGTTGCATCTTTTTTTGTTTTTTTGTTTTTAAACATTAAAAAGCTCACACTACCCCAGAAAAATAGAAATTTTCACTCATACCAATGACATTCAACATTCAATTGCCAGTGTTTTTGTTTACTGTCTTTTGGTCAAGTCACTTTGTTAAACATCAACTTTTGTATTAGGCTTATAAAAATAAACATTTTTCAAAAATGCTCGATAAATTACACAAACTAGCAGCGAAAGTAGACTCGAGAACTCTGTGTGCAAACAGCTGAATCCTACAGTTGCTGTTAACTAGAACTCCACCTGGTCCCAAAAAAAAGCAAAGAAAAATTAAATAAAATTAAAAACTAAAAAAAAAAACGGTTTCATATCTGGAAGAACCTTTCCATACAACACACACACTCACACACACACCACATGAAACCAAACGCAACTATCTTTTCAAACACCTGGCTGTGCTACAATGCAATCACTCCCAGTCATACGAACCTCTCAGAGGTGTGAAGGACATGTGCTACAGAAGATTCAAGGTAAACAAACGAACAGAAGGATTTTCTGTAAAACTCTGTTGGGATTTTAAGTATTTATACTACAAAGGGGCCTGCAGGCCGCAGCAATGGGAGTATAGCACCATTAATTGTTCTCCATCACTATCACAGCACTCCTGCTATTAAGTTAGTAACCATAGAGTCACCAGGCTGTATATCGAGCCAACTAAGTCAGCTATCTGCTCCATTAGGGCTGGGTATCGCCACTAATTTAAGGCATCGAAAGGCTTTTGGAAACAATTATAAAATTAAAGTGCTGGATTTGTAAATGAGAACTTTCATTCAGACAAAATTAACTGAGCGTGTGCAACATGGTCAAAACAAACTGGCTATAATCGTGTTATTCCAACACCCTCAGGCCTGCGATGGTTTCTGCATAGGTACAGGTACATGCTAACAAACATGCGATGACGCTCAGGACACTTCCACGCTACGGTCATCACTCGGCTGGGGTAATTTAATTAAGGTCCTCTCCTTCTCCCGGGATAAAAGCACAGGAGGGGAAATAGTTTATTAATGGAAGTATGTCAGTCTCTGCTTATATGCTCCCCTTTAGCTCGTTAGCCATCGGGCTCTTCCCGGTTGACCAATTGCATCTCAGACAAAAACAAATAAGTACCGTGTCAACCTGTAAATTAAGCTGCTGATGTACAATTTTATAAAATGCTTTATTCCACTATACTGCAAAGATGCATTAAAGGATTAATTCAGAAGTCAATTAAGTTTCAGTACGACTAACAACCCGGGATCTAATAATTCTCCTGACGTAACATGTTCGTTCAGCAGGTAATGTCTTACCCTAAGCAATTAGCTGTTTATCAGTAGGGTGAGGGTTTGGTTTTACTACACCATTTTGATAATGTTCCTAGCATCGCAATGACTCAGGCTCATGCAACTGGAGCAGACTAGAGACTGACATACATTCCTATCGGTCATACCTTACCACTAACGTGGCCGATATAAATTTAATGCAACCTTAATGGCACAAAGAGAGAAAAACTTAAGTTTCAGCAGCACCAGGAATCACTTGTCAGTAAAATAATTTGTGCCTGAAATTGTATCTGAATCCATTTGGACCACAAATCTATAGAAAGTTCAAACCTTTATCATTTTTCATTTCCTATGTGATCATTCTGCTTCGTTTTAACATGTCTACAGAAAAACTAGCAATAATGAATTTCAAGAAACTTGGTGGGGAGGTAGTATATAGCAAAAGGAATAACTTTCATTTTTGGAGTGAACTGAAACACTGTCTTTACAAGACAAAAACACTGGGCTTGACAGAGGATGAGCCCTCCAAATGCATTACTAGTTTCTCAATGCGATCGTACCTTGAGGTAGTCAACATGACATTCACAAATGGAGACACCGCTTGATCACTTTCTATTGTGTGATGCATTAAAGATCTAGAATTAAAGATAAGAGTTTGGATTTTACATCCAACTAAAGAAAAATACCCAGCCCTAACCATTTTATCTCAGTCTTTCATAAGTCAGTGATTGAGTCATAACAAGGCACTGTGCATGGGTCAGGGTTCGGGGTGATTTCACCGTTTCACCCCACTTAAATTAATCCAGAAAATCTTTGTGAGCACAAAATTAAAGCGAGCTACAAGTAACTTTACGAAGCTTTGGTAGAAGTTTAGTGCTGAGGGGGATCATTTGAGGACGTGAGGTGGGGGATCTGGGGCACAGTGGTAGTTAAGTGTTACTCTGACAGGGTTCATTTGATAATTAGAACCAACAAATAAAATGAATGTGCCCTAAAAAAACAAATACATTGCATATTTGTAATATTTTCAAAAGAATACTGATCTAGAAATTATATTTAAAAAAGAAAAAGGTTAGCTTGTGTTTTAACTTTCATTTCTCACTTCTTAAACATGCACACAAGCATCAGCTGATCATGCAGCAGCTGCTTCTTCCTTCATTGCCCCCTTGTGGTTGACGGAAGGCACCGCAATGTCTACAACCTGTACTAGATTTAGTAAATGGATTCATTTCCCATACTGCATGTCCTTCTAAAAGGGTATTTTAGTAAATGTAACATTAATATTAAAACAAAAAGCTGCAATCTGTGGCTGGAAAGTAAGAAATAATTAGTGTTTCCACAGTGTCCGCATCTAAAACTAGTATTTGATCTTTGAACAGATGCAACATCTTCAGTTTGGCATTGCCTGCGCACATCTGGGTTCTCCATTAAGGACTAATGCAAGTTAGCATGGGTTTAAAGAAACTACCAACATGACAGCTGCCACAAAACTTAGAAAACTGACATTTAAAAAAAAACGTCCAACTAAGCGTTATCCTTCATAATTGATTGTCATTTGCAACTTATTGTTCCTTTACAGATTCAGTCTTCCTGCTGGTTGTTCCTTCATACTTAAGATTTCTTATAACGGTTTCTAAAGACGGAAACTATCCACCATTGCTGCAGGAGAAAATAAAAAGGGGGGGGGGGAACGGTGCAACTCAGTGGATATGGTGGAGTGCATTGTTCCATCCCATAACAGCTGTCCTTAAGTTTAATGGGACATGTCGTACCACAAAATCTAACATGAGAGATTTTCTAACCTTTGAGTGACCTGCTGTCTGCGTGAATCCTCAGCCGGAGACTCTTTGAAAATGTTGTTAAAGCCAGCTAGTTTCTCTAACATCCCTCCAGAATGTACTTGAGGGAAATGGATCTGAAGAACGAGGGGAAGGATTAATTAAAAAAGAAAAGAAAAAAACCGAGGGAGAAAAAACAAAATTAAAGGACAGGAAAATCTGCTAAATTTAAACATTACTAAAGCCTGCTGTTCACTTGGCATTTTTAACTCCTTGACCAAAAAAACAACAACACTTGCATATGTTTTATTGTCTTGGTCCAGCTTTGTCACTTGTCCAAAGTCAGTGGGAAACTTGAGGAGAGCGGCCTTGTGAGAATCGACGACTCCTAGTTTATTAAAGTGTTTCCATCAAATTTCCATAATTATTTTGACAACTCGGCTCAAATCACCCACTGAACAAAGCTTACCAGACACCGTCTGGTCCAAAGTTGAGTGATCAAATGCAATTTTGTAAACGTACTGTTTCACATTCGTTTTATGAGGAGTTTTATCTGGTTTTAAGAAGAGTTTAACTATTTACACGTAATCTATGTTCTTTATGTAAACAAAACGTATTAAGAGCCAGATAAAAATGAACAGTTTTCCCCACTATGTAACAATAGAGCATCTCTTTTAGGCTCATTCTGCTGCGTATGTGACACAGTGGGGGATTGGACCATCAAAACGTCCAAACGTACAGTGGAGCTCCCTATGAAATGTGAATAACCTGGGCGCAGATCAACTGCCCCCTGGAAGTCTTGTTTCTCGGCAGAGCCAATCAGAGCTAGCCAGGGATTATACATCATTAATGCCTTCGGTTCTGTTGTGCCACTTTCAGCCAGCACAATTTAGCCGTTCTGTTTAAGTGATCTACTGAGATCCTAGCAGGGTCCCAAATTCAACACTCACTGGCCGTGTTTTTCATTCATTATGCATCAGTTTATGTCCACTACAATTTGTGGACATATCATGCAGACGGAGGGAAAATTAGTAGTAATAGCTGCCAATCCAGAGACCAAAACGGCTGCTTCTCTTGCGAGTGCATCAATGTGAAAACGGAGAGCAGCGTACCTGTGGGCTCTGATGAAAAACTAAATGTGAAACTTTTGAAACTTGCCACTTACTGCCAGTGTTTCGTTTATTTTTGACAGAATACTGTGGAAAAATAAAGAATGTGTGCATCCTCTTTGGTTTGGGGGACAAACTTTGGGTTTAAGAAGATGCCGTGTGCTTGATGGCAGTTGTATCAGTGCATGGCTAAAATGTGCTCCGCTTATGTGGCATTGTATCCTTGGGAAGCCCCGGCTGTCACTACCGTCAAATAGGTAAGGCGCGATAATCCCAGTTGTTACTTCTAACTTTGACCTCGATGGATCTCAGAGACCAAACAAACTGGAAAGATTTTTTTAGAGAAAACTCTTTTTTCGTTAAACTCTCCAGGATAGAGTGAGCATGAAATTCTTTTTTCTCTTTATCTTTTAGACTTTCTTTTAAAGTTGTGTAAACCCTTGTAAGGACATTTTGACAAACAAGGTTGACAACATTTGTGGAAGCAGATCCAGTTTCCCGTGAGCATGGAGGCACTCAGAGTCAGATGAGGAGCCACTTCGGTCCGATTCGGTTCTGCCGAGACTATCTGTGGCAGATCAACTTTTTTTCAATGTTTTTGAACCATTTTACAGGTTACAGTGACTAATAACTCAAAAGTTCAGACAATTTGACCCTACACAGTAAGTTATGAGGGACTTGTCTGCATTTACTGAGCACATGGCAGCTACTGCATGTGTTTTGTGTGTGGCTCAAGTCACCCAGCAATTAGTGCAACAATGGCTCTGAGAAACAAAACTGCGAGCTCAAAGCAGAGCTGATGTGGCACACAGGTCGAATGAAAAGGACTGTTTCCCAAAAGAGTGAAACCACTGCCACAATACTCAAAACAACATCTTAATTAAGTCAATTTGACCCATTTTAGCCTCTCTAAATGAGGGTATATGTTTACAGTAGTTTTAAGCTTCAGGGAATCAGCTCATCAGTCTTTTCTGATGAATTTTAACACCAATAGACAGGAGGAATTGCTTTGAGGTTCCTCATCACAGTTATTTTAGTTTTTGTTTTTGCCAAGGTTTGATTTAGTTCAAGCCTAGTTTGTTTCCTTAAAATGGGAAAGTAGTAATACATGTTTAAACCCCCATTACATGACATCAAATAAACATTTTTTTTAGTCACCCTTGGCCTATTCTTGTAGCCAGTTACGCATTATGGCATTAAGAACAGAAATAAGAAACAAAGTTGAAATTTTTAAAGGCACAGTACAGAAACAAACGATTCTCCATAATGTTTTGCTTAAAAGAAAAAAATGTTTGTTGTAATTAACAACCTCAAGTCTTTAGACTGCTTACTAGCATCAGGGCTAGTTGCAGTAACGTCTGCTGGCGTTTCACTGATGGGGTATTTCAGTTTGTCCAGACCCTTCGTTCTCTTCTTTCTCAGACCTCATTGAGTCAATATTTCAATGCTTTAAAAAGTGGAAAATAATAAAAACAAAACATGTTGCTGTTTCTGTGGCCCCTTTTATGTATCTATCATATAAGTGAAGGAGACCTCAGCCAGTTCCTATAGTTGAATTTATATGCAGACATTTTGCTTTGACGTCTTGCCTATCTATATTTTAGAAAAAGTTTTTGGCCAGTGATTTACAACATGGCCATGCAGTAAATACAAAGATGATGTGACACACTGAGCCTGACTGGCTTTGGGTGAATGCAGACAAAAACACAATGAAGCCAAAACTCAAATATGAGGAAAAAAAAACAACAAAAACAACCAACATTTTGCCCTTTCTACAGCTGTTTAAGAAAAGTCCACACAATGTAAATCTTAACACGCCTATCTTCGGGCCTTTCAGAACAACTTGAACTATAATTGGTCATTTTTCCTCCAGACAAGTGTCACAGAGGGAAAATGATTTAAAAATTCTTCACTGAAACCAAACGTTAGCTGGGAGCTAGCACAAATCCATGTCCGGTGTTGAAAAATAACCAAGTTAAAATTCAAGAATTCCTTAATAACATGGCATATATTAAGAGATGAGATTAGGAAATTAAGAAGAAGCCTTTGTAAAGACAAAGGTGGAGATGAAAAGCACAAGGAAAATCTAAAGCCAATGAAGACATGAGAAAGTGGGGGATCGACGGGGAGGGGGTGGGGGCTATATAAATGAGTATAAATAGTTTAATAACATGCAAGTGGGTTCTGGGGAATAATGGAGGCGACAAGACAGATGGGATGTAGAGGACATTGTAGAGAAAGGATGGAGGGTGTGTGAGAAGAAAGAGAGATGAATAAAGAGGGGATGGAGACACCTAGTTGCCCCACCAGTCAACTTGAGAGTGTGAGTAGTTGCCTCCGTAGCCGTCGCTTGTGTAGAAGTTGCCAAATCCACCTGAGAAGAAGAGGAGGACATTTAAAAAAAGGAGTAAAGGCTTCATCTTGAATCTAATTTTAAGTTGTTCCAGAGGTACTGGAAAGAAGTCAAAATTCACCTTATTATTTGAAGCACTTTGCTCTTAAACATAAGTTTTGTAGGAAATCTGCCAATTAACCCTCCTCACCTCCTCCAAAGCCACGGTTCCCTCCGTGTCCTCCCTGGTTGCGTCCCCCACGCCCTCCGAACCCTCCTGCATTCACCCCTGCAGCTGTTTGACGATAATCACGGGCTCCAAAACCCCCGGAGAACCTGGTGAGGAAAAAAAAACAAAACCCAATTTATTTCAATTTTACACAACATAAATTTTAACAAAGTACAGAGCCTGCCCATTTATTCATTGCCAGGAAAACGGAAAGTAATTTACAAAAACATGAAAACTTTAAGACACACTGCACACAGCTGAGATGTGTCAACAAAGAACCAAGAATTTTCATCATAGTTACTCATAGTGTTTTTACAACAACAAGGTGATTCCCAAAGAGCTTTAACCTGAAATGTTGTCTCATGTAGCAGTGCCTATTTGTGCCTGAATGATTCATAGATCACAGTTCAGGCGGTAAACAATAGAAACACCCTTATAAAAAAAAAAAAAAAGAGTTGTGTATAATAAAAAAAGAGTGACAAAAAAAAAGCAGCCAACGTCCAAATAAGACTTTCAGAAAGTCTGGAGACTCACTATTTGCAACAGTGAAAGATCATAGAGTTTAGCTCTTTAGACACAAAATATGAAAACGTTTGCACAGTCGTATATCTTCAAAAGACATATTTGCTCTGTTTAAAAAGGAGAGAATGTACATATGCACCTCTTAGAGCGTCCTCTGTTGCTGCTCTTATGCTGGTGCTCATAGGCCAAGCTCTCCAGCCATGAAGGAACTTCCTGTTTGGCCTCTACTAAGATGTCCAGCAGGTCTTTAGTGATGTTCCCATTTTTGTCATTGAAAAATGATGTGGCCAGCCCTGCAGAGAACACAAACGGGATATAAACAGATTAAAAAACATTGTACATAGTAAGATCTGCACTAAATCACAACTATCATCACTTATCTGGATACTTCTGTAGAGACTTACCCAGGTTTCCCACTCGCCCTGTACGCCCGATACGATGGACATACTCCTCTATGTCACTTGGCAGGTCGAAGTTAATAACATGTTTCACATTGGAGATGTCCAGACCTCGAGCTGCAACCTGAGAACACAAAACAAATGGGAAAAAACTCACTAAAAGTCACAGTATTACTTTAATGCCTGTATTGTAAATTCTAATTTTTTTAAATAATCTGATGTTATTTTTACTCACCGCTGTGGCCACCAGAATGGGGCATTTTCCTGATCTGAACTGGCTCAAAGCCTCCTCTCTGTCTCTCTGGGAACGGTCGCCATGGATGCTGGTGCAAGCGTAACCCTCCCGATACAAAAAGTCCTCCAAGGCATCAGCGCCTTTCTTGGTCTCCACAAAAACTAGAGTCAACGAGTCCTTACCTGGTTGATAGGGAGGGAAAAAAAGACACCCACAATTAATGCCACAAAAACAAAACTCAGACTTGAAGCTGTTCTAAGTTGCTTTATGTTTGGACTGAATATTACAAACTCAAATGAGTTCAGAAATCCTGTGAAAATTAAACCACACGTCTTATGAACTACTGACTATTACAATAATACAGAAAATGTATTTCTATGAGCAGCTGAAATCAGATTTTATGCAGGACTCAGACTCCCAATTCCACTAAATGTGATGGCTCTGACCATGTATAGCAACAAAATTACAACCAACATGCAAAAAAACACAGATTTTTAATTTTTATAAAGAAAACAGTAAAATCTGTTGTGAATCTTCAGTTGTGAAATGTGCATCAAATCAGTTGTTGGGTGCATCTACTGGTGGATCGCTTAATATGACATTTCAGTCTAATGTGACACATGCAAGTTCCTGGGATAAAACTAACCACATCACAATAACATTTTTTGCCTATAAACAAAATAATGAGACAAAGGATGCAATGTGGATGAAAATAAAGAGCAACTTAAAACTAAACAGCATCTGCAGCACAGAATTTGCATGCAGGGACTAGTGAGCCGCTGATGGAAAGACTTTGGTCACTCTGCTCTTCCCCCACATTTATATTGTCTTGTTTGCTAAAAAGAGTTGACAGCATTAAAAACACCCCGAGTTCAACATGACCAGACTCTCTCCATCAAGGCTAAGGATCCGACACAAAAACAACACAGCAACATACTGAACATAAATATGCCACAATAAACTCCTGAACTATGAAAATAAGCAACAGGCATGTTTAAGTTAAGCAGACCTAATTAGTGGAATGGTAAATTCTGCCTAAATGAACTGGATAAACAAGGATTCTCCATCCACAGAAACGAATAATGAAGTCAGGCAAACTTATTCAGAATATGAGATGACAGATATAAGATTCTTGGTTGTGGATCTTACCAGGTTTCTCTATGTTGTCTCCAGTACTGTCCTGTACCTCGTTGGGGATGACTTGGGATAAAACCACACCAAAGTTTTTATATCTAATACTCCTGATTTTAACAGAGGTTTAATGGCTCTACTCATAGGTGCTTCTCAAAGTCGTTGATAACATTTTAAATTCAAGTCGTCTCCAAAAGTTTGGAAGAAATCCTGCCTTGCATTTGGTTAACACAGATTAGAACGGTTCTGACAAGGTTACCTCCAAGATCCCACCATCAATTAAACCCTAAACACAACAGGAGAAAAACCGACATGGCTGTTTAACTGAATACCTAGCAGCTGATGGAACACATTACAACTTTATGTTGACGACAAATACAGTGAAAAAGTAAAAAAGTAAAAGAATCTGTCTCTGTTCCGTCTGTGCAAGCTTTCACAGGTGCAAAGGACAAGGAGCACTTTGAGAATGTCAATGACAAACAAAAAACTCCATGAAATATCTGCAGATGAACTTGACATTGGAAGAGATTTTATCATTTGGCTTCCCAAAAACATAGCCAATAAGGACCCTTACTTGACTTTGAGAAGCACCTAACAACACTGGTTAACAAGAGAAAATGGTTTACTTTCCCAACCACAGGGGTGACAATGTAAAATCTTTTTAATTAAAACTAAAGTGATCAAATATTCTGTAAGTGGTAATAACAATATGCTCAGTTGTGATCACTGCCTTTCCCTACGCCGAGAAAAAACAAACATGTAAATTGGATGTAATGTCAACTACAAAACTTAGTGAATGTTTCTTGCATAAAGCCTTTGGTTAAGTATCAGAAAATTCAAGTTTTATAACCCCAACTCCAAAAAAAAAAGTTGGGATTCTGTATAAAATGTGAATAAAAACACAATGGAATTACTTGAAAATCTCATAAACCCATATTTCCTTCCCAATGCAACATATCAGATGTTGAAACAGACATTTTACCATTTCATAGAAACTATTAGCTCATTTTCAATTTGATGGCAGCAACACATCTCAAAAAAGTTGGAACATGAGCATCAACAGGCTGGAAAAGTAGTTAACACAAATCAAAAGCAACAGGAGTATTTTGACAAATAAATAGGTTAATTGGAAGCAGGACAGTAACCTGATTGGGTATAAAAGGAGCATTTCAGAGAGGCAGAGCCTCTGCGATGTCAAGATGGACAATCTGAGACAAATTACATATATAAAAATTGTGTAACAGTTTCAGAAACATGCTCCTCAATTTATAACTGAAGACTTTGAATATCCCATCATCTACAGTTAATAATATTAAAAGATTCAGATAATCAGGAGGAATCTCTGTATGCATGGGACAAAGTCAAAAGGTCAAAACTGGATGCCTCAGGTGTCACTACATTAATAAAATATCTGCATGGGCTCAGAAACACTTCCAGAAATCCCGGTCTGTGAACACAGTTCATGGTGAAATCCTCAAATGCAGGTTAAAGCTCTGTCATGGAAAGAAGAGGACAGATGTGAACAGGATCCAAAAACGCTGCTGTCTTTTCTGGACAAAAGCTTATTTAAAATGGTCTACGGGTAAGTTGAAAACTCTTTTTTTTGTGGCAAGTAATCAAAATTGGAAACTTTTTTTTGGAAACTATGGACAACATCTCCTGGGCCCAGTATTTCAAACATAATCCACCAGGAATTTCCCAAGTGGATCTCACTATTTTACAAATTATTACAAATTGTTTATGCCGAGTTTTAATGCTGGGCTAAAAAAAACAATGTCTGCTTTATTGCAACTCTGTTCACATTAATGATGGAACTTTTTAGTATTTATCAATTTATGAATACAATTTTTAACTTTGCCAAGTGTTGAATCCATTTACAATCATTTTAAGTATGTAACAAAAATAACAACACTTATTGATGAGCTTTCTTGACTTGTGTCTAGAACATTAAAATGATTTAATCAATCAACTGTTTATTGGTATGGAAATGGTGAAGGTATTCACACACAATGCTGTTTCTCAACTGCAGCTTTACATACTTGAGTTGAAAACTTGACTTCCAGCCTGGTTTCTGCTGTTTGCAGCGTCATCCTTGACTTCTACAGAATAATATTGATCAGACAGCTGCAAGACAAGTTTTTTTGTGTGTCATCATTCCCCATTTCCTGTCTATGATCCAGTGGGATGAACTGATTTGTAAATCTCCATCCAACAGGATCTGGATCATTTTGATCCAATCCACCAAAGTTTTGAAATACCCAGATATGAATCTCAGATCCATGGATCTGAATCCAGGATCCACTTCCCACATGGTTACAGACAGTTGTTAAAAGAAAAGGAGATGCTACACAAAAGGTAAAACATCCCCCTGTTCCAACGTTTTTTGTAGATTTGTTGCTGCCATAATATTCAAAATGAGCAAATATTTTGTAATGAAATGGTAAAATGTCTCAATTTTAACATCTAACATGTTGTTTGTCTTCTGCAGGGAACAAAATGTGACTTTTCAGATTCACCACATTGTTTTTAATTTACATCCAACACAGCATCCCAACTCTTTTAGGACTGGAATTGAACTTTTACACCCCCACAATAAAGATTAGAAATATGCTTACTGCCCTTTCCATAGAAGAAAAGGCAGAAAGTTGAGTTTATTTTTCAAACGTTTTAAAATAGTTGGAAGTGGCACCGATGGACATTACACTGTGCTAAGCATGACGCATGTAGTAATGCAATGGCTCAGACCTGAGGGTGATAGTATGATAATGGCAAAAGGACAGGGTAAATAAAAATGCATTATGTGTTAAAGCATGCTGGCAGTAGTTCACCACTCATGTAGAAACTAAAAACAGATGGAGGAAAGTATATCAGTATTAGCTGTGTTTCATCACAATTACAATAACTATGGGGTATTTATTATGAACTGGCCTAGAACAAATAAGCAGGACCATATGGGGTCACAAATTGGCAGGGCAAGCTAAATTACAAATGGCAGCAATACATAAGGTGGAATACACAGAGGTTTCAGACAAGAAAGAAAATTTAACGCAAGATTATTTAGTTAGGTAGGGGTAGCACACACACACGTACACACACTATAAAAAGGGGGAAAAACTCAGTGAATGGAAAAAAAGTCAATTCCACTGACATATTACAACGTAATACTAAACACGCACACTTAAATATTCATGTTTATCAGTTGTTAAGAGACAATCTCACCTGTTGCACTGAGCAGGTCCAGGAGGAAAGACCTTTTATCACTCTCTTCCACCCACACTACTTTCTGGGTGATGTTCTCTGAGGTGGAACCCACTCTGCCCACTGCCAGGAAGATGTACTCCTCCAGGAAATCCCGAGCTAGGATCTACAGAGAGAGATTAAATTATGTTTACCAGAAAAGTTTTTCAATGGGAAGTGGGGAAAAAAACACAAATAAATGATTTATCCTCCCAAATTCATATCCTGACATAAACCTCTGACTCCTGATTTACTGAGTCAGCTATGGCAGCAGCTGAGAGCTGGCGGAAAAGATTAAGCTCCCAAACAAAACTGGGAACTGGACTCTCAACAAACACACCTGGATCTCTTTAGGAAATGTAGCACTGAACATCAAGGTTTGCCTGATGCCTTTGTGGGGCATGGTGTCTTGTTCAACAATGCGTCTTATCTGTGGTTCAAAGCCCATGTCCAGCATGCGATCTGCCTCGTCTAGAATCAGGTAGCTGAAGTGGACAGAAGACGAGAAAGAAGTTTTAAAATATAAAGCATGCATTATAATTTCATCCTATTTCTTTTTGTTCATGACTTACTTGCAGTAATCCAGTCCAATCTTGCCTCTCTCCATCATATCCACCAGTCTTCCAGGTGTGGCCACCAGCAGGTGGCAGCCTCTCTCCAGGTCTCTGATCTGCTGGCCAATGTCTGCTCCTCCATAAACAACACAGGGACGCACTTTGGAGCGGTAGGAAAACTAGCACAAAAACAGGAAGGATAAAGACACACAGTAATTCTTCACTGTATAAATGTCAAGTGTGAACCTTTTGTACATACCTTCCTGGCTTCATCATATATTTGCAGTGCCAGTTCTCTGGTCGGAGCCAACACCAGAGCAATGGGGTACTGCTTACGGCGCCCATACTTTCCATTCTCCTGCAAATCAGTGATAACAGCTTTCAGCCTTACAGCCATTTGTATTGTTTTGTTTTTTTTGCTTAGAAAGAACAGGTAGTACAGGATGGAGTCCAGTCTCAGCTGAATGCTCACAATGTTAAACTCGAGCTCAAACTTCACATTAATAGGTTACAGGATACAGGTCACTTATTTGGACTCACTAAGTAAGCAGTTATTCACTTCTGCGCTAATATTACTCAAAGAGGAGACGGTACAAATATAAAGGGTTGCAAGAAAACTTGCAAGATGGTAATTATATAAGCTTGTTGAGGGATACAGGCACTGGGTAATTCCCAAAAGACTGATCGATCACACTTCTTGCAAGGCAGACAAAAAGAGGACTTCCTTCAATGGTTGTAAAAACTATTTAATAATTTCTTACCTGCCCAGAGGCTTTAGCTGCATTAAGAGCTTCTCCTGGTCCATCCGTGTAGATCTGGCTGAGAATTGGCAGCAGGAAGGCTGCCGTCTTCCCAGAACCTGTAAACACAAAGTCAGCCCCATCCATTATCACACGCATTCAGCAGACTTACATCAGGGCACCATGTAGTACCAATATGTTTATGTTATGTTACAGAAGCATTATGCACTATATCTGTATTACCTGTCTGAGCACAGGCCATGAGGTCTCTCTTGGACTTGATTATAGGAATAGCATATTTCTGGACAGGAGTTGGTCTGGTGTAGCGACTCAGGGCGATGTTGCCCATGATAATCTCCCCCATGTCCACATCTTGGAACTATTATATCACATAAACATAGAGACACTTAGAAAGAGTTGGTGGAAAAAATGAATAAATCCTGCAACTAATACATATTGTTGGTTGGCAACAAAATCTTACACTCTCTATGTGGTGGGGGCAGTTCTGTCCTGTAGCCTCAACAGGAATATCATCATATTTCTCAAAGTTAATCCCAGTGTTACTGGCGGAGAACAACTCACTACAGAGACACAGAACATGTTAGTCTATTTTATAAGCTACATCAATATGATTACAACTTTTTCATAATAATTATGGCTTTTAGAATTTCATGTCTAATCTCTTTTTTTATGGGAAAGAATAAAGCTGTTGGATAACAACCCTAACCGTATTAAGCAATGAATAGTTTCCATAACCGATCAGGCATATTTCTAGTGAGCTCCCTTAATGCAAATTGTTATTCTATAACATAAAAATTCAATAAAACCCCAACAATACTTATGAGAACTGATCAAATCCAAGCATTCAATCATGAACTGTTTGTGACATTTCCTTTTGAAACTACTAAAATGAAATCCCATCTTTTCTAATCTGGAGCAAAACTCAACGTGATAAAATGAGGTAAACTAACTGTTCAAGGCGTTCGTTGCGTGTTGTTGGTTTGGACCAGTCTCCGTCATCTCTAGACTCTTCAACCCAGCGGCTGTTTCCTCCTCCACCAAACCCACCATGATCAAACCTGAGCGCAGACACAAAAAGCTGATGTACGACAATGCTAAAATGTTGCTCCATAGTATAGGTGAGTTTTGTTCCGTTACGCCTCGTCTGCAAGCGGTTTCATTGCTCACCTTCCTCTATTAGCATTGCCTCCTCTGTCACCGAAGAATGCCGACTTTCCTCGGTTATTGCCAAAACTGCTATAGGCGTCCTTGGCAGTGTTCCAGCCGCTTGCATCTAACAAAAGAATTAATGCAAAGCCATCAGAGGATGCTTCAGACATAAGAGTTTAACACAAGAGTACAGGGAAGAGCACAGATGGTGTCTGGACTGAAATTTGTGAAATGTTTACCATGTAACATCTTTCACATAAATAAACTTTATTCAGAAATGCAGTCACACTTTCATTCTCTTACTCACCAAAACCTATTGGCTGCTGTGGGTTAATGGGGTTGAATGAGCCGCCCCTGTTGCCGCGGTAACCGCCTCCTCCGACTCCACCTCGTCCACGTTCCATGCGGGGCGGGCCGCGGGTAAAGGTGTTCCCGGCCATGCGGTTGTCGTGGTAGCCGTTAACAAAGTTGTTGCGCCCCGCGTCCCAACCGTCTGAGGAAGAGGAAAAAGTCAGAACTGGGAATGAAATGATGATGATCCCAGCAGGACATTAATACCACATCTGCAGGATTATTAATCATTGCTGCTGTTAATGGGAAAATTCCTAATTTAGTTTAAATTTTTATCTGCTCGCTTCAAAAAAACACAGAAATAATTTTTTAAGTTTTTCTACATGATGTGAAATATGTAGTTAGAAGTTATAAAAACTGTGGATGGTAGCAGCTGAAAGGCTTAACATATATTTTTTATTAAATATTTAGATATATTTATGAACTCAAAACTGCACACATCTATTTTAAAAGTAGCATTTAGCTTATGACTCACTTGTTATATTCCTCCAGAGTACACAAACATCTAAATGCCAGAGTTGAGAGAGGAATTTGCACTGTTTATCTTCCCCAACAAGCAAGTGTACTGGCATTACCGCTTACTGACTGACTGACTCAGTCATCTTTTGTGTTTCCAAATAATATCTCACACAATTTAGAGTAGTCAGGGGAATACACTTGTGCTTGTATTGGGTAGATGTTAAAAAAAACATCCTATTTATTCAGTTTACAGTGGATTCAGGTCTGTAAAATCTCACACCAGAAAGTAAAATATCATCATGGATTATACACTGCTGTAGTTGTGCATTATCCACCAAGACATGACTGCTCACAGCAAAATCCCTGACTTTTGGGCTGCTTTCACACATGCACTGGAGACCTAAAATGTTCTAGAAATGGTGGCACAAAACAATACAAAAGTCCACTTTCTTAAGATATTTTCCATCCAGTTCCCAGATTCATCCAGAACATCAGCAGGTGAGACAATGTACGTCAGCAAATAATCCAGAACATTTGCTGCCTCTGTGTTTGTGCACCTCTTCTCTCACATTTCTAACCAGGACAGCACATCTTTATAGAAATAATCCAGGTGTAAATAGCAACTGCAGGAAAATACCGGACCAAATTATCTAGACTTTTTCCTGAAAATCTCTGGTGTTCATGTGTGAAAACAGCTTTGTAGATGAAGTTCAGAGACAAACTTACAGTTAGCTGCAGGCGCAATGGTGTAGCCAGCCTGTCGTGCAGCAGCAAAGGCATTTCCTACTAGATAGGAAGACAATTCATTGACAATAATTATGACCAATAACAAATGCAGTTACAATAAAGACCAGCATGTTTTTATAAGTGCATCCCCAGCCGTTTTCTGGGTAATACACTCAAATATTCACACAGTAAAAAGGACTCTGATCTTTGTTTGCAAACGTAACTTGATCCCACTTACCATTCTTGGGTGCATCTTTGTTCCGTAAATGTGGAGGAATATATCGCCCTGAAAGAGAAAAAGAGGTCCAACATTAGTGATAATGAATATGTTCATATATAACCTTCCTTAGTAACTACCTTTGATATTTCACACTCATTTCTATTTGAGTAATATCAGGTTTCAGGTGACAAATAAAATACAAAACACCACAAAAGGAAATCACTTCAGAAAAGTAAGATGAACTGGAAACATGCATATTTGCGGTACTGGTGCCTCACATGTTTTGTCTTTAAGAACAACTCTTCGTAAAAGCAATATAAATGTTACTCATTTAAATTTATGTGCATCAAAAACTATATACTATACATTGAAATCACAATAAATTTTAATCTTCACATGATGAAAACCACAAATTATTGAACTTTAAGACAATTTGTTTTGGTTATAAATATATATATATATATATATATATATATATATATATATATATATATATATATACACACACACACACACACACACACA
>JAOXYM010000026.1:8598931-8612052 GCA_028567055.1 Leptatherina wallacei
AGAGTATTTACGTAGCTAGACAGTTTAGTCCTGAGTTTTTCGGGTCCAAAGACAACAACCTCAGTCTTGTCTGAGTTCAGAAGGAGGAAATTCAGAGTCATCCAAGTATTTATGTCTTCAAAGACATCGTTGAAGTTTAACAAACTTTTTAATTTCACCAGGCTTCATGGAGAAGTAGATATGAGTGTCATCCGCATAGCAATTTTTAAATATTTAAAAAAATATCAAAACTAAAACAAAAAATATATTTGACTGCTTACTGTTAATACCTCCACCTTGTCCATCCGGTGCACTCAAGTCCAGGACAGCCAGCTGGAGAAGGAAAAATAGACATAAAAAGACTCAATGCATGCACAACTCAGAATCTTACAGAACTTAAACTGCACTTTAAATGTGCATCTAATGTAAAAGGGAAGAAGAGAGTCTATCAGCACTGCATTACTAAAAGCACTCCTCCATACCTCTGGGAAATCATGAGATTTCACTCTTCCACTTGTCACACATCTTTTTATAAATTAATTTGTTTTCTCACACTGTCATACTAATAATTCTGTCATTGATTCTTCTTTTTCTGAGCTTAATTTTCACCAAATGTGTATGGTTTCTATACCAAGAAAATATTCCACTGCTTATTCAGATTGTTAATTGACTGAAGGACTTGGTTCTGTCCTTATCTGAGGCTGCAAACTACAGTTTCCCTCAAAGCAATAAATAAAATAATGATAAAATAGTTCACAAGTAAAAGAACAAAAACGAGAATAAATGTCAAAGCGATACTTCAGAAAAACGACGGGCAGAAGCTGGGCAGCTCTTTTATTGTAAATTATTACAATCCAAACTTACAGATTGTGTCATGCTGAAACAAACTGATTCCATACAGTTGCAGCTTATTTTTTTTGTGTGTGTGTGAGGAGGAGGAGGAGGGGGGGGGGGGTAGATATATTATGCTAGTGCATCAATCTCAATGGTGCCCAGGATAACCCTTTGGATAATTAATCACAAGATTCTCCTAAAAGTTCCAATTGCAGCTTTTTATTTTTTCCATTTCGCAAACGGACCCATCTTAAGAGGCTGCATCATCTGTGCACACTACTGGCCAATACGATTTATTCCAAATATCAATTGAGGACATGCAGTACCTTTCTGTTGCTATACAACTGCCTGACCAGACATAGCTAGACTACGTTTCTAGTGACGCAGAAGAAATTACTTTTTTTTTTCCTTCTTAAGTGGGCCGCAGTCAATATCATCAAGAAGAGGGAATACTGCGTATGATCGCATAGCCTCTGGGCTAAAAAGGCAAAACCCGCATTGTTTATGTGACAGCCCCGCTAGCTCCATCCTTTTACACCTCCATTTTATGACTGTATCAAGCTGCAAGACGAACGCAGTGGACATAATAGTTGATGGGTGCGTTACATATGTTCACAAGGGAGAGCCGACGACGTCACTCGTGTTTTTGTCATTCATCTGTTATGTTTATTAAGCTTCTTCCCCTCACATACTGAGTGAATTATAACAACTGCATTGATTTGGTTCGACTTGGCACACTCAACATTCCATATAGGTACAGAAATTAAATTATTTTCCACGTCGTTTGATCTGGTCCCTGCTCGCAGCCACTTAGCAGTGTGCAACTCAAGCGCACCCAAGCTACCTAGCACGATAGCATCTCGCTAACGGTGTCGGGCTAGCCGGCAAGCTAATGTTTATCCATACTGTTGTCTCACTTCTCATTTAACACATTTGACAAATTAAACTGACGTGGCTTACCTGCTGCTCTAGACCGTGGGCATTTTCGACGGCCACATGACTCATAACTATTGAATATGGAGGAAAAATGTTGGCGTTGGAAAAAGGACCTCTTTGTTTGCCGGGTTTGATGTTATTTTTTTCTCCTTTCCCTGTAGCCCGTTTCTGGGGTTACGACGATTGACAATTATTTCATTGGCTTAATAGTTCCAAGTAACTTTGTAAAATGCTATTCTGGAATCTAAAGCGACGGCAAAATCCTGTATTTTAGCTTTAAGGATGATACTTGATGCAAACCCTGCTGCGTCGGTTTACTCTTCAGCTGTGGCAGAGATGAAGCCGTCATAAATTTGTCAATTTAGCAAGAAGAAAACCACATTGACTTCCGGTTATTTAAGAATATAAAAGTATTTAAAAAGAAAGTTTGTGTGCCAATTTTGAAAATGTTTTGGCCAACAAACGTAGATTTATGATGATAATGTGCGTTTAGAACTGATGTTGAGATATATAAAATAATGTCGTTCAATGAGTGCAATTAAGTTGACCTCAGGAACATGTGGAACAGTTTAAATGCCTTGTTTTTTTAACTATAACAAAAAAGTCATTTGAATTTGTACTTCATTTATGCTTTGCTATGCATTTATTCTGAGGGTTGTGGTTAGCTGCCATTGACCATTTATTTTCTCAAAGTCAGAAATAGTTGTTTATTCCTCATTTCCGCTTGCCGCTGCTTGTATGTGGTTAGCTTGACCGCAGCATCCACGATATAATTAATTCCAGAAATCGCGAGATTTTAGTACTAGTTTGTCGCGTTATCGGTACCAAAAAGTTCAAATTATTGATGTTTCAGTGCAGACAGTAAAGATGTCTTTATTCGAAATTTTCATCCTTCAGAAAATTGCTAGCATATCAAAATAATTGATCCAAGCTGTGTCACAAAAGGGCAAATTATGGGAGAACTATGGAGCTTTGTGGGTTGTTTGAGGAAATGGAGAGGGCATAATCAATAAAATATCACTAGAAGTAAAAAAAAATATGGTAATTTGGGTATGACTTCAGCAGTTTAAGTGTTTGAGTCAGCCTTAGCCAACATAACATTAACACAAAACAGAAAATATTAACTCCCATTTTAGATCTTTGACATGTCTTATTCACAACATTTTGCTTTCATTTGAAGATGTCAGACACATCTGGGTCTAACGTGGGGATAATTTTGACACTAATGGCACAGACAAATATAGGCCATCCAGCTCAAAAGTAATAAACTGGGTCCCATTTTTTTTAATGGCATGCAATGTATTGGCCAGATGTGGCCTAGATGTCATTGACTATCTTTGCCATGGGTTATGGTAACTTTTGTTGCACTCTGCCTTCATTACAGGATGAAACTGTCATTTAGATCATATCTTTGGAGGCATCCTGCTTGTGGTAAAAAAAAAAAAAAGACTAACATTCACCAGTGTTGATTTACTTTCCTTTAGGTTTATTTTTCACACAGTGCTCAACGTACTGGCCTACTTTACAAACACATTTAAACAACGTGTTACTTAAAAAGATCCACCTTGTTACACACCCACTGCAGTGAACATTATTTTCTGAAGTACAACATGAATTCTTAGTAAACAGATACACTTTTTCCGGAGCACAGCAAAGACAGGAAATAAAAATGTGGGTAATTTAAGAAAGACAAATGAAGACTTTCTGAAATTAGTGATCCACAGCTATTTGAATTATGACTGGCATTTCAAATTAAACTGAATCACAAAAGTACCAGTGGTGTGAAAAGATTCTGTAAGGGCAGGAGCAGACAGAAAAAGAGGCACATTAGCATACATCCAACAAACCAGCGCAAACTTAAGGCAATCACATAAACACATTCTCTTATCTAGATAAGGCAGATGATTAATATGCCAGGTGGAAATGGGTTGGTCAGTATGTAAAAGGCAACCATACAACCTGATGGCAGTTTTTTTTTTTTGCAAAGTCAATAGATATACTTCAACTTCATGGTTAATGTGAATATTCAGGAAACAGAAAGCACAACTTAACATGATTTCTACTACAGCACATGGAGTAAACATAAGAAACTTTCATAAGGTGCATAAATCAGTGTGGTACTTATTGATCTGTAAACTTTTTTACTTATGACCTGATAAAAATACAAACCTTGTATGTTCTGTTGATGAGAATAATATAATTTCCAAAAATTTGTGAACAAAAGCTGATCTTTTTTTTTTTTTAAAAACCCAAACAATTCTTTTCATTATTTTTTCTATATTAAAACTGTACTGTACACCTATCAGGAGCAGCGCTTTCACTGCACTGAGTGCAATGCAATGACTATAAAGTAGCTGCAGATTTAGTAGCATCCAATAATCCTTTAAACTGGAGATCCAAATGGTCTAAATCCATGCAACTAACACCCAGATTCCTCCAAAAATCAGCTCAATGAGACCACATCTAGACTTATTTTCTACAAGAAAAAACAGACCTACAAATAACTCAATTCATACCGAGACAGGCATGCTGCAGCTACATGGGTGTGCATTGTAATTCAGGTTTTCACTTCCTTGATGTCTTTCTGTCATCTGTCAGTTACAAATCAGGAAGGATCAAAAACATTCAGTAGAACTGAAGGGGAAGTTTTGCTGGTGGTTTTGTTGACACACATCCATATTGCTCCGTCTGACGCTTTTGTTTAATGTTGCCCAAGAAGCTGTGCATCACATGCATAATTTATATTTGTGGTCTTTTAGTGGCCAGTTCACCTCGTTGTTCTCGGAAATTTAGACTAAATTCAAATTCAGCGACATGACTTCTGAGCAAGATGCTGGTTTTAAATGACAAACACGGACTCCACATATTTAATTTTTCTGTGGTTTTCAGTCAGTTTCAATAAACTTGCCAGTTTTAGACTCCCATATGTACAGGTACACATTATACACAGGATGTGTATTCATTGAATATAACACCCTGTTGAGAAGCTTGTTCATATTTATGCAGGTCACCTCAATCCTGCATGCAATTCCATTTTTGTTTATATGGACAGATTGACCGTTGGCTTTGGAAACATCGTGAGCCTCATAGGCAAAACCAACAAGATTACTAAGCTTTTCATAAATGACTTGTGCTCTGTGAAGCTTTAAGCTGACAGCTGCTAGTTTTAAGATTAACACAGAAACAAGACTAATGATGCACAGGAAAGCTGTTATTAAAGCTCAAAACTATTGCAGTCATTCCAATCTCAGCATTACAATAGTACTAGATGTTTGCGTTAGCTTCGAGATTACAATCCCTTTAAACATGTGTCCTGAGTAAGCACTTGTGATTGTGCTAATATCCATTTTGCATGATCTGATCATGAGTGGGTATGCACAAATACAGATGTAACCTCCTTCTGAAGGCTACTAGCTGGCCAGGTTGAATATTTGATGCTGATCTCTGCTAGTCTTGATTTGATTCCAGATGGCTTTTATTACAGGTTGAAAACCTCTTTCTGCTCTCATGTCTGTATTTTAGCCACAAACATGCTAATCCTTTGTATCTAAGCACATCACAGGCACACTCAAAAGCAAGTTGTTGAGTAATTCAAGTGAAAGAAGTCAAAGTAAATTCCGCTCAGGTGTTTCAGTCAGGGTTTTTGATGTTGTCAAATTGTCTTGTCTCCCAAAGCAGCTGTACTACCATGAAAGTAAAAATATAAAAAGTTAAAAATACTATTTCAATCAATAATTTATGCAAACTGTAAATCAAAATCTTTTTAGTGTCTTCACAATCTTTTTAGTGTCTTCAAAAACTCAAACACTTCTGCTCCTGTGTTCAGTTTGCAAGTTTCCTGTCTTGTTTGACGATTATACCTTCTTTCATCTATACTGGCATTTTCTTTGAAAGAGCTAAACTGAACAGAAGTGGAAGCATCTTTACCACAAAAACCACTTATCTTGTCGTTCTAATTTTAAATCTTGTGTGGGACAACGAGGTTAAGAACTACCCAGTAACTTTCCATTTCTAGCCTGTAGCTTTCCATTATAGCACGGGCTGTTGTCAGTATAATCTTGACTGTGTGGGATTACACTTGTTAGTTGTCATAGGTAGCTTTTATTAGAGTATTTGGATTCTTTTTCACTTACTGTATGCTGGTGGTTCATGGCCTCAGACTCATGGTCTTTTACTAAAGTACAGTACTTTGACATTTAAAAAAAATTATATTAGAGAGCTTTTTGTACTATATTTCTCATTAATTGGTAAATTTTTATTACAGCATCTTTATTTGAGATGTTAGCATACACTAAAAACAAAGAGGCCAAGGCTAATGTAGATTTTGTAGATATTTGGTTATAAAGTACATTTTCACGTGATTATGGTGCATGTTAGAACACTAATGGATCTCTACTATTAGAGTTAAGGGTGAATCACTGTGAATCAGTTTTTATTATTCATACTAAAATTAAGGAGGAAAAGCCTGATGGAGGCATAATAGGAAATATATGAGGGGTGAACAAAGTCCATATGAACCATACTCCAGGTACAACTTTTGGTATCAAAAGTTTTGTTCCAGTTCAACAACGCATTTACTAGATACATGAAAGCCATCCATCCATCCTGTTAGTATTTCAGTCTGGACAATCCAATCATAGACAGGCTGAAAAAGGTGATGGTCATGGCTGGAACAATGTAAGTGGGAAGTTTGTTGTGTTTGAACCACATAACTGCATGCTTCTGACAGTTCCTTCGACAAAATACTGGCTTTCACAAACCCCATTGCCTATTTTCTTATTCTCTGTCAAGTACATCAACTCACAAAGAATGTCGTAGCTTTTAAGCCACTATGCACACTGTTAACAGACAACAACCCTCATGCACAAATAAAGGCTTTTCAATGCACCAAAGACTTTGCTCTGTGGAAAATAAACAGTTTAATAAAATTGTGGCATCTTTGAAAATAGCTTTTTGTGTCAGTAAACTTGCACATTAACCTCTCACACAAAGAAACTTGAATTTTAAAATGAATAAAGTGATTAGCACAAGTTGATCTTGATAGCAACAAAGGCCTTAGTTGTGGGTGGTATAATAAATATTTTTGTTTATCCTGTGAAAACTTTCTCATCATAGGGAAATATAAGATTATTTTCAAATTTAGTTGACTTGGCTTGACTATAGTCTATTTTCTAAACTTTAAAAGTATTCTATATTAATACAAAATACAAAAAATGCTTTCTACTATAAGTCATAGTCCCCCCATTACATTAATAAGGTTTTAGTTAACATTAATAACAAAAACCTAACACAATTTCAGTGGAAAACACCCTTCAAGTTCTACAATGTGTATAAGAATAATAATTAAAAGAAAGACCAAGTCTCAGTAAAGCTTCCCAAACTCTTCCTTGAACAAAGTTTGTTTGAGCTTTAGCACATATTACAGTGTCAGTGACTGTGATATAATGGCGAAGAGGAAAAAAACCCAAAAAATCATTTCAAATCATGCATTAAAGACTGAAAAGTAAAGAATATACATATATAAACGATTTTAACTAACACATTACACAATAAAAAAGCTTGCTCACCATTATTTACACCCCACAGAGGCTAGTTCAAGAATTTACAGTCGTTATATGCTATCATGTTAACATATAGGCTTAATTGCTGGTATGTTAAAAGGTTACTGCCGCTATTTGCTAACATGTGACTGCTGTTACATACTAACACGTTAGCATATGATTGCTGTTCCATGCTAACATATTAGCAAATGACTGCAGTTACACAATAACATACTGTTAAATGCTAATTTGTTAGCATTTGACTGCTGAGACATGTTAACATGTTTGCATGTGAATGCAAACGAGACTGCTTCTGTCTTAGTGTTTTATGGTTTGTTTGATTATTGGTTTCATTTGTTTTTAATTAGTTTTTAAAAAAAATATTTTTAAAATTGTTTTGTTTTTTCAATTGTTTTAAAAACAATAAAGCAATTATTTCATTATTTATTTTCACTGTTAATTGTTTAATTTCCTTGTGTTGCTGTGTTTATTTTGCACAGCACTTTGTTTCAGCTGAGGTTGTTTTAAAGAGCTTTATAAATAAAGTTGAGTTGAGTTGAATGATGCTAACATGTTTGCATGTGAATGATGCTAACATGTTAGCATGTGAAGAGACATGTTAACATATTTGCATGTGAATGCGACATGCTAACATGTTAGCATATGAATGAGACATGCTAACATATTAGCATACAAAGAGACAGGCCAACATGTTTGCATGTGAAGAGAGACATACTAAAATGTTAGCATGTGAAGAGACAGGCTAACATGTTTGCATGGGAAGAGACATGCTAACATGTTAGCATGTGAAGAGAGACATACTAACATGTTAGCATGTAAATGAGACATGCTAACATATTAGCATGTGAAGAGACAGACCAACATGTTTGCATGTGAAGAGAGACATGCTAACATGTTAGCATGTGAAGAGACAGGCTAACATGTTTGCATGGGAAGAGACATGCTAACATGTTAGCATGTGAAGAGACAGGCTAACATGTTTGCATGTGAAGAGAGACATGCTAACATGTTAGCATGTGAAGAGACAGGCTAACATATTAGCATGTGAAGAGACATGCTAACATGATACTGCTGTTACATGCCATTATGATAGTATACTACAGATCACAGGTGCTCTCAAGCAAATTTTCCAGCTAAATCTTATTTGGTATTAAACAAAACACTGGGCTCGTGCCAGAGACCTCAGGCAGCTCGAACAAGATTAAATGACTTACTCTGTCATAAACAGATACCTGCATAGAAATGTGCAGAATGTGTAGACAAAGCAAGATTTTGTTACCGGAAGGTTTGTGATTTTTGTTCTTCTTGAAGTTCAACCAGTGTTGATGAATCACAATTGAGTTTGTTTACCTTTCACTAGGAAACAGTTCATGTGAAGAGCAAAATCCCCACTGGTAAAAACTCCTTTTCCTATGTCTTGACTTTTTGTCTTTTCCCCTTGAGACTCATTTAGTTACTTATTTAAAAGCAACAACAACAACAAACATAAAGTTGATGATAGTCAATTGTTTAATAGTGACATGTTCATCAAGGTCTGAACTCCTCTCATCATCTTATGTTCCTACTTATTCTTCAGATTAAAAAAAAAACAACAACTCAGAACTTTTTTCATGTGCTGTCTAGTCCCAGCATGAAAATGCTTTGGATCTATTCAATTACAAAACAGAAAAAAGAACACAATGTGTAAACCAAAGCCTTTTACAAAATTACTTATTTCTATTCAACAAGAACTTCTAAAAGAAAACAACATTTTCTTGTTCACATATTTTTTTGCTTATAAATGTCAGCCTATAAGGAGAAATAGGCAAAAAGAAAGACCCCAACAGAGCAAATCACCACCAGTCCTATATTTAGTATGATTCTGTTTCTTGGAGGTTCATGAAGAAGCTCATCCACAATCGTCTCCTCTTCTTGAACTGTAATGACCTGAGCTTTGGAAGGTTTCTCTTGGAGCCCACAAAGCCATTCTAAAACTTTACACCTTCCACCCTCCACTCCTTTTCCTCCAAAACAACTGTCATCCTCCCCTTCCCCATTGCCCACTCTTCTCCTTTCTTCTTCTTCTTCTACTAATTTGGGGTCTTGTAGCAGTTTGTAGCAACCATTCTGGACTGGATGGGCTGTGATAGCGTTGACATTGCTTGACTGAGCATTTTTCTGAATAGTCAGAGAGCCATTGAGCTCTTTTTTGTGGTCATGAGACATCTCATCACCAACAACACCATTGCCATTTATGGTTGAATGATTTATAAGTTTTAAAGTATTCATAACTTCCCTACCTTTACCTGTTTCTTGCTTTTTTGCCTTCTTTCTCTTGTTCAACCCCCACAGAGTAGTTGTCCGGATTTGTTCTTTTGTGGGTGGAGAAGTGCAGAGGCTAACGACGACAGTGACTAGAGCTGATATCCAAAACAAGAAGGCTGCTACATACATGAAATGGACATCTTTGATGAAAGATGGACGCTCGTCAGGCTGGTTGCAGTGTGGTTCTCGGTAAACAAATGCTAAAACCAAACGCAGCGCTCCAAGGGAAAATCCTACCATTCCGCCCCAAAAGGCACCTGTCTCATTACAACGACGCCAGAGGACCCCGAGCAAAAAAAGAGCTGCTACAGGAGGAGTCAGATAATCTGATACCTCTTGGATGTAATAGAACATCTGACCTCCCTGCATCTCAATAATGACTGGCACCCAGGCAATGCTTATGATCACCATGGCTACAACAAACAGCCTGCCAACTATCAACAGTTCTTTGGATGACACCTGCTTTCTTAGCATCTGGTAAATATCCAATGTGAATATGGTGCTGGCAGAGTTAAAGATAGAGTCTAAATCGCTCATTAGAGCAGCAATCATAACAGCCATCATCAACCCACGGAGACCCACAGGCATCACTGACATGACGAGGCGTGGGTACGCCATGTTGCTACAGCCGGCTGCAGAACCGCAGACTTCCTTGCAGTGCTCTGGACTGATACATGCCAACTCATCAGCAAAGAAGATCCTAGAAATCATCCCTGGAATCATGATGATACACAAATCAGACAATTAGAGATTTGCAGAATGGATTTTAGTTTGGTTGTCATTCAGAAAGGCGGGCTACCTGGGATAACAATGACGAACATAGGAAGGATTTTGAGGAAGCCCGCCATGAGGGTAGACCCTTTGGCGTGAGAAATATCCTTTGCTGCAAGAACTCGCTGTACAATCACTTGATCTGCACACCAGTACCTGGAATGCACAGAAAGCAAGATTTGTGTTTTGTCCACAAAAGAATCTTTCCAAGGCTTAAAGACTAAAAGAAAAAAAAAACTATACCAAATTGATGCTGGAGTCTGACCCAATAAAAAACCAGGCCAAGGCAGGTCTGGATCCGTTGAACCTCGCAGGATCTTTAAAGCATCTGGCTTTGGGTTGACATGGTGGTGACAGGATTCAGAATATGTTAGATTGGGATAAGTTAATAAGATAGCGGTGATGTTGGGAGTAGCCTCCATGTACTTGGTTCTTAAGCCTTGAAAGACATGGAAAGACGAGGTTTAGGGTAGGTCAATTAATGACTTGGAATAAATACACAAATTAATACAAAAAGAAGAAATGGAGAAATAAAAACCTTCAAACCCTCCAACTTTGAACAGGCTGATGCCAGTGAGACAGAGTGCTCCTGCAATCATGAGGAATGCCTGGATTGTGTCGGTGTAGATGACGGCAACCAAACCTCCAGTTATTGTCAGCAAAGCCGTCATGGCGATGAGGAAGATAACAGATAGATAGAGGTTCCACCCTAATGATTCCTGGATGAACAGGGCCCCAGCGTAAAGGTCCACGGACAACTTGGTGAAGATGTAAAGCACAAGAGATAAAGCAGCAAAGTACACCTTCAGCCGCCTCCCTCCGTATCGTTTCGATAGATACTCTGGCATTGTGTAAACTCCACACTGGATGTACACAGGAATGAACACCCAGCCTAACAACTGGAGCAGTAGTATTGCGTTAAACTCCCATGCAGCCACGCTGAACCCGCTAGCAGCACCTGATCCAGCCAATCCGATGAAATGTTCGCTTCCTATGTTGCTGACAAAGAGAGACGCTCCTACGGCTGCCCAGTTCATGGAGCGACCAGCCAGGAAGTAACCACTCACTGTGTTGCGATTGGCTTTCCGCATTGCCAGGAAACCAATCACTAGCACCAGGATGAAGTAGATTACTACAACGATAATGTCTGCAGCTTCCATTTTGAGATTGGTGGCCATGTTTAAACACGTTTGTAGCTATTTAAAAAGGCTGCGCTAACTTAGAGTTAAGGTGCACAACTTGGTACAAGTTTTTACACTACATATAAAAAGTAAGCATGGACACACTTTCAATGAAAACTGTTTTGAAACGATTATCTTTTAATTTAAATGCTCCATTGGGAAATGAATCCTAAATGTTATCTGAAGTCACAAAGAGGACTTGAATGTCCTCTGAGCATCTGATTCTGAGAAAACACTTCAGGTAGCCTTGGAGCTTCTGGTCATTTGTAGTTAACCTCAGATTTGGGATTCAATGCAGGCTGTAGCTCAACAGAAAGTAGACTGAAGAAACATTCTTGCTGGGTTCTGACGGACGGAGCCTCAAAGGCTAATCTGAATTTCTGGATCCTGCAGGAAACACATACAAACAAAATTAATTTCATGAAGCAGAAAATGTAACCAGTCAAAGTAATCGATAAAGAAAAATTAACAGTTTCTGCATCCATTTCCATCGGACAATTCAAAGTTAGTTAGGATAGTGGACATGCATGCAGTTCTACTCATAATGCAGTTACATAGTGCATGTGGGGCAGGGAAGAAGGAGGGCCTGGGCAGGGTTTGAGCCCCAGCCTCCCGGGAGGCACAGTGACAGGACCTCAACTGTCACACATGCTATTCTGCTACATAGATGCTTTACTAGGACAAGACATTTGTCATACTGGTGCAAGAGAGGAAAAGCATTGCTTTTAGATGCTGGCTTCATTGTTTGATTTTGGTTGAAAGCGAATGGCTGTGCTGGTATAGTACAGCAGATAGTGGACAGTGAAAATACCTGTTGCTACTGGGAACTCCTGTTCTACAAGTGAATGTGCAGTCCAATAATCCTTTGAAAAAAAAACACAATGGTCGCCCTCAGGGCCGGACTGGGACAAAAATTTAGGCCGGGAGTCATACACTCACTCAGGCCATTGCACAAATGTGTTCATACTTGAGCAAGTGGGGCACACAGCCACGAATCCATGCACACACATATGGTTAAGTAATCACCAAAAGCTTATTATTGTATATCAAATTCAAATCAAACAGGAACAGCTTCTCCTCTTTAGCCCCAAGCCTTCTTCAGGTTTCTCAGTGTCTTCATCTTAAAAGCCAGGTTATACCAGGAAACCCCAAATATGACCCACTGCATATTAATGGTTGGAACATCCATTTGTAGTTTTATGTTTGGGCTAAAGGGCAGTTTAACAATATAGCAACAAACCACTGCAACATGAAGTTTTGACAGGAGGTACCAGGGTCATTATTACAGCTAAAGGCTCAGAGAAAATCTCGACCAGTGGTCATCATGTTATCTTCAGATAAAACACACGGTTGTCTCTTCTGTATTTGTCATTTACTAAACGGTTAACTCATGCGATGTCGCGGGTGTCTGAACACCGCTGCTGGTGGAGGCTTTGAAAATATCTGAAAGTTTGCGCATTTGCCCGCCTCATCTTCAAGTGCCTTTTTTTTTCATTGATCAAGTCTCTCTCTGCCCCCCCCTCCCCCCCCCCCCCCCCCCCCCCCCCCCCCCCGC
>JAOXYM010000026.1:8639372-8664354 GCA_028567055.1 Leptatherina wallacei
GTTTGTATGTAAAGCACCTTGAATTGTCCTGTACATGAAATGTGCTATACAAATAAACTTGCCTTGCCTTGCCTTGACAGCAGAATAGGCTCCAACCCCCACCATGACCCAGAATTGGATTAAGTGGGTATAAAAAAATTAAGCTTTTTTTGTAAACTTTGACTAGTCTTCAAGCCAAAGTGATAGTTTTTAGTACTTGTTTGGTTTGACAGATAAAAGGTATTGTTGTAAAATGCTTTTAAACTACTGATGATGCTAATAACTTAATTCATTTTAATCAAATATGGCACTCATGCTTTCAGAAAAGCATGCTGTTGCTACAGTTTAATAAAGAAACAAAAGTTTAACACATATGGTGCCATCATCTAAAAATGTCCTAAAGTTGCCCAAATGTCTAGAATAAAATGATAAAACAAGCATGGAGACCTTGTTAGAGTAATAAAAAGACACTTTAATGATGCATTTTCCTTCATTCACTGGTAAATTACAGTTATGGCTGACCTCGTGAAACTGCGATGTGTAACTCTTGACAGTGTGCACACGGTGTGTAATGAAATGCATTATTTAACGGTTTGCTAGCAGAGTTTGAAGTGTGACATGGTCCCCTCTCATTCCCGGGGTTTATGTGACCGTGAACTGCAGAAATTGATGGTGAGTCTCCAAAGTTTAGACACACTGTTACAGAATTCGAGGATGACAAGTCCCACATTTTTGCCCCTTTGCCCAAACATGGCAGCAGCAGCAGCAGATCTGAGTCACAGAGGGTCAGACATCATATTTTACTATGTGTTCATCTTCAGAGCAGGAAATACCACAGACCAACATCATCTTTCACAAGCCCTCAATTTTATACGGCCTCAAGCGTAGCAATGATAACAGCATTTTCAGACATACTTATGGAGGAAATGTTGATAAAAAAGTGCTGTAAGTTGATATTTGGGACAACTAACTAGCAAAGTAATATATAAAAAAAGAAGAACTAAATCATTTTAATTGTTATAAATGATTATATGCCAGGATTGTATTGACCTGTTAGCAATAGCAAGGTTAGCACAGATGCTAAAAAAAAGTTGATAGAGGTGCACAATCTACTGCCACAAGCCAAAACCCCCACTGTTCTAGTTCACACAATATTTATAGTTTAAGTCAGTGGAAATCTTCACCTCTAATAGTTTTAAAAAATGTTTGACTTTTCAATTGTTAGAATCTGTGTACAAGACCTCATTCAAGCTTATTTGATCAATCACTACATATCACATTATTGATTTAAACTACAGTCAGCATGCCTTAATCAATTATTTATGTATTTAGAGACAGAATCAATTTCCTGAGCTATACAGAGGGTGGAGTGTGCAGGTTGCACTCACACCTAATTACCTTTTAAAAACATAAAGTCACACAGATAGCAGATATCAGCATTAGAAATTATCCTTTTAAATGAGCAATTTGCAGGGGTTTCTTCGCTATATCAGTCTCAACTTTAGGATGCAAGAAGCTGATTGGTTCTTCTGTGGGTTAGCGGTTAAAGCCCAGAAGCAGCCAGTGACGGGAGGATTTTTTATATGAACATGCTGACCTAAGTGAAGTGGGATGATGTCTCTGCACTGCCCAACAGGATCCTGTAAAGCATCACTTCCCTTAAAATATCATATCTGTTGTTCTGTGTGACCAAGACAAGCTGTTTGATGAGTTGGGAGACATTTATAAAGTGGTTATGTGAAGGCAGGGATTATAAAAGTGAGTCACATCCTATAGGAAAGTTTGCCACATTTAGCTATATTCGGACCAGTGGGACTTACTCTAAAGATCCACTTCTCTTCTCAAATGTTCAAACAGTAGGTTTATATATCTTCAAATATTTCCTCTTATAATAAGAATTCTGGGTTTGTTGTGGACATTATAATTATTGCTTGGTTTAAAGCATGAACATCACTGCCTTATCAGGAGCAACCAAAGTCTACATAAAACGAGGGTAGCTGGTTCTTGACAGCCTCAAAAAACTTCAAACAAGCAGCCATGTCGGAATCACTCTGACTTCCCTCATCCCTTTTGCTTTAACGCTCCCTCATAGAGTATTAACTTTGATCCCTACAGCCATGGAATTAGAGCTACGATGTCAATACAAATTATGCACAGTGATTAGCCTGCATGTGTTGGTCTACAGCACTTTATTCACTACTTTGCACCTATTTTAAGAGATGTGATCATCAAATCTTGAGTTAAGGCCAGACTCAGAGTTGATGTTTTGACCCAGAGGCAAACTTGGGGCTTGGCTCAGGTTTGAACAGTTTCCATCTGTGAAAAGTTAATGTATAAAAAATTTGACGTAACTAAAATATTTTTATTTCATGCAAATTAATGCAAATACTAGATTTTTGAAGGAAATGATGTACTTTGATCAAGGTCTGCCATTGTGCACTCATGTCCTCAGTTATTTTGGAGCACAAGTCCTGTTCAGCTTAAAACTGTCCAAAAATTTGCTGAACTTTATGAGATGCTCACCAAACTCTATGTATAACTAATAAAGATAAAACTATGACTTATTAGCTGTACCTGTGGCACGATTAAAATAGATTATGATCAAAATTTAAGATCTAATGACAGTAAACGCTGTGGCAAAATAGCTTAAAGGTGCAGAGTGTAAAAAGCAAAGGTCAATGACAGAAAAAATGTATACATCATTAAAAATAAGCTTCTATTAATATCTAATCACTATATTAAAATAAATGTTTTGCTTTTCATTTTGTTTAAATGAACCATTTCTGTCTACTTGCTGCCATATTTGTGCCACCATTTTTACTATGGTGTCTCTGAATGGACAATGTTGAGGTTGAGCTCGGTTCAATTCTGTTTGTCTTAGATATGATGCGAACAATAATACTCTCTACTCTGTACATTTGACGTGCGCTAAGATATGATTGTTGTTGTCATTGGCAAGATCTCTCATTCTGACTCAGGATAATAAATAACCAGGCAGATGTGAACCAAACAGAAGAAGAACGAAGTACAGAAAGCTGATGATGTAATTACTGATAACTGTTTGGGACTGTCTGTAGGCCATTTCTTGTGCTATAAATGATGCGACAGAGAGAAGATTCTTTGAGCTTATAAACCAGAAATGCTGAACTGTTTTTCTGTCATATACCTTAGGACTCATTCTCCAAGGTTTTACTTGATAACAAATAATTTCCCCCACAACAATCATCTGTTTGTTAGGTACTAGTACACCATAAGTAACACCTTACAAGGCAAGTAGAAGAAGACGGTACACATGTACACAATTTTTAAATAGTTACCTGTAGTGCAGTAATCACTACACCTGAGGCCAGTGGATCCATTTGCAGATGAAAACATTTATATCTGGAAGAAGTTTGGCCACTGACAGCTACCGTCCATTCACAACTGTGCTTGGCTTGTAATTTCTATGCAGATCGTTACCACTAGAAGTTAGGAATTCCTATATACTGTAACTTTAAATTACACTCGGCATCAGCCACAACATTAACCCTTTACACGCTGAAGTTTTTAAAAGAAAATGTTGTGTAATATTAAGGCATACTGTCAATGTAAACTAACAGTGGTAATATGTTGTAGAAATCCTCTGTTAAAATATACATAGGGAATCAGTGGGTTTAGTATTTATCAAATCTTACTTTCTAAAATACACAGTTGTCTTATCAAACCATCTGACCTGTGATGTACTTCCTCATTTTTCAAATACACCCAGCCATCATCTTTAATATTTATAGCACTATTTGGAGCTACGCTGCTCCCTTAGATTTTTCCGTGTTACATTTTCCACCTTTGCGGCCTCAACCATTTCCTTTAACTCTCCTAAATATTGTAATTCTGCCTCCCCAACCTTGGTTAGGTAAAGAGTTGTCATCTCCCACATGTGCCGCTTTGCGTACCTTGGGTAGGTATACCGTGATTTCCAACAGAAGCATAATTTCCACTTCCTCCAATAATGTCCTCTACGGTTTCTTAGCTGAATCAGCCATAGTGCATGTTCAAAACAGCCAACATGTGTTGATATCCAGTTGCTGGATGGTGAATCTGTACCATAAAGCAAAGTGCAGCTGTCATGTGATGCTCCAGGCTGGAACACAAAGTTGTGAAATGCAGCTTTTGAGCCTCGGGATCCTGTAGGACAATGGCAGCCCCAGGAATGTTCTGAATGTCAGCGCGCCATCAGCATGAATCAGTAGCACAGAGTTTTAAGGTCAGAAACTTAGTGTTGCTTTAAAGTGTCCCCTGGTGTCTGCCACCAAGTTGGATTCCTTAAGATGTGAAAGTTGCAAGCCTTATTTCCCAGCACATACAAAACACGTACTTTTAATCTTAATAAGATCTGACTCTTCTCAACCTGGCTCCAACACACCACACCCCCTTCCAACACAAAATCTGCATCAAATAGACTCAACAATTCCAGACCATGTAAGTGCAACATCTGTTTGGTGTCTGAAATAGAGGGAAAGATAGATTGTATCATGCTGTTACAGCCAAACTTGAGTACTCCATGTTTGGCTGTTAAAGCCAGACATGGAGTACTCAAGGAGGGTGTATCCTTAAGCATTTCCTAAGTGGGTTTTGCTGTTTTGGCAGGACACGCCGTCCTGCTGAATAGGGCCTCAGGAGACACTTGTGCCATCTGCCACAAACGGGACAAAAGAATGGTCTTCGCCCTGTTGCTGCTTCACCTGTTGAACCACTTTTGGTACACACCTGTGCAAATTAGGAACTGGGGCAGCTTGACAATTTTCGGTAGATCTGAAGCGTGGAGTTTCTGCAGCTTCATGGCTCAATAGATTGGAATAAAGTAAATAGCAAAGCAAATATATATATTTATAGTTTAGTGCTGTTCTTCGCTAAAAAATTCACTCAAAATCTCCATTTAAGAGCTACTCTTTTTTTAAATTTTATTTTTTGGTTACCATCTCTAGTTTTATTTGGGTTTAAATATTATGCTTTATATTCAGATTCAACCAGCAGACACCACTGCTGGGATATTATTAACCCTGATTAGGCGTTATTCTACACAAGACACTGACATGTAAACTGTATTTTCTGATCACCAACTGGAATAAGGTCATATCCAGAGTAAGAAATAATCAAATTAAGCTATTTAGAGTTGATCAATCTTACTTGCATTAAGTGGACTTGCATACATCTTAATTAAAATATCACACCCAACAGAGGTTTTCATGTTGCTGCTTTAAATTTGTTTATGCAGATTTACCAGGTTTGCTCATTATGAGCTTGTTCTCAGAATTTGTGTTGCCAGTTTCTGTCACAAGAACTGGCAACATTGGCTTGGAAAAAAGAGGACACTACAAAGTGTCATTAACAGCATGCAGAAAATCCTTGGTTGCCCTTTCCCCTTCTTGGAGGACCTCTAGGGCACCTACTGTCTCAAGAGGGGACACAGCATCCTGAGAGAACTGCACATACCCAGGACACAGTGTTTGGGCTGCAACCCTCTGGGAGGAGATTTATGGAGCTGAGGTGACAGACAAACAGTTTTTCCTACAGGGCAATAGCCATTATCAAACACTTGACCACACCTGAGCTGATTAGTTGCCTTTTAATTGCGTTTTATTATTTATTTTGTGCAAGAGCTTAAATCAGTAACTTATGTGTAGCATGGGGCTATGAATTCTGTCTGGAATGAATTTATAGACTATAAACAAAAGATTGTCATATTAACATTGTTGTGCATGTACATACTTGCAATTAGACCCCCGTAAAAGTTGCTCAAAAACGTACACTCACCCATATTTTCCTGCTACCTCCATTTTACCTTCAACAGCTGACTCATCAGCCTTAACATATCTATCTGCTGACAGGTGCTGTTGTAATGAGATAGTTAAACTTCTTCACTTCTCTGCAGACTGGCTCTAATGTGGCAAATCAATGCAGCTGCAGCTCAACGATATACAATAATATCAGAGCTTCGGCCTTCTGAGATTGATCACTTTTCACTGTGGAAATCCTGGAAGCTAATTTTAGTACATCTACTGATATTTCTAACAAACGACTGGATTTTTGGCAGGCTTCCTTTCCTTGAAAACCCACTATGAAACGGTGAGCCGTGTCTACCATCTGGACCGAGGTAAACAGTATTAGCGTCATCAGAGAGCAGCAGTTGCTGCAGCCTTGTCTTTCAGCGAGATATTAGCAGCTTTCATGCCACAGAATGAAAAACCCGAAAGGAGGGGTAGAGACAATGCTGAGTTACAGTTCCACTTATTTGTGCCTCCTCGGATGCATTATGAGGATGTGGTGCCTGGTGAAGAGTTGGAGCCGTGCCACGTTGAAGACAGAGCACCATACAAGGCCAGGTCAGGCTGGAGGATCAGACCGTCTCTGCTGCAGCGTGAGTAAACACTAAAGCAAGAGTTAGTGGCATCTGTGAGCTTCTAATCAAAAATCCTGCTTCATATTTATCATACAAGCGGCAGAAAACACTGACTTGAACTCAGATTTGTGATACAAGCACATCTCTGGCCTTATGTACGCGTTTCTACTCCTTTTAATCTTCCTGCAGTTTCTCAGAGCGTGCATTGCGCCCTGAATGTGTTCATGTTTGAATGTTTTATAAATCAACTGAGTGAAAGTCTACAGAAGATGAAAGTGACTCTGAAAATGATCTAACTACTCTGAAGTTCATAACTCCGTGTGCGCGAGGGAGACACGGAGGCAGTGAAAGCACAAGAGAGAGATTTGTGGAAAACTGAGGTCAAATATCACCTACCTAATAATAAATCACACACATTGCCACTTCACTGCTCATATACCCTTTCTGTACCTCCACTACCCCCCCCTCTTATATGTTGACATAGTTTCCATGGTGAGGGGAAGGTGCTGAGAGCCATCGCTACATTCCTGGGAGCATGCTCTCACACACACACACACACATCAACATTTACTCTGAGGGGTCCGTTTATACACTTGCCGCTCTCCCTGTCCAATATATATCTGCTGCTGCTGCATCAATAAAAGAAAAAGCACAGCACGGATAATTTCACTGTCCTGTCGGGAAAATGCCACATGTGTGATCCCCAGCGTCACACCGTCAGCTCGGGGTCAACTCGCAAATGGAACAGTGAAAATTGCTGTAACTTCTCTGGAGCGCAAGTCAGAAAGCGTGTGTGGACGCAGCCCTAAGAGGACGGATTATTTATTACACCCTATGATAACTCACACGCGTCAAATGTGACAACACACAGGCTTCGAGACAGGAAACGGCCTAAAACAACATGAGTGGCTGCCTTGGTGGGGAGTGTGTCAGACACGGTGAAACACAATCCATGAAGTCTGCTGTTTATAATACTCAGACCAGATTTGAAACTCTGCATGCACTGGTTTGTTTGGCAAATGCAGCACCTTGCTTGAGTTACTCTGGTTTCTGCAGAAAATCCTGCAGCGTTTTGCAGAAACGCTTCTTATTACGCAACAGGGTCAATCTAGTCTATCGACTGTGTGCATCCAAGAATAGTCATATAAATGTAATTTTCAGAGGGTGTATGCAAGACAAATTGGGCACTATTCTACTGCTATCATTTGTTTAGAATAGCTCTATAGATGTCAATCTGCTGTGCACATAGAAGCCAAACTGTAGGTGGGTACCAGCATAAAAAACAAGGTTTCTGTGATGCATATAGTTTCCCATGCTCACTTTTTTTTCCACATTGTAGAAATGCTGTTATGCGAGTCTGAGAACGTCAGCATATTAAGTACATTCTGGATACATAAAAGCAGAAAAGACAAGAATAACCCTGGTGTGCCTTTAACCAAATGGACATTGCTGATAAAAAACAAAGGACTTTGGAGTGAGAATGGAGTTGCTTAAGTTCTTTTTGACACATAATTTAGCCTCCCATATACATTTGTTAACACAGAGAACTGATCAGTCAATCACATGGCAGCAACTCAGTGCATTTTTTCATGTAGATATGGTCAAGATGATAATACTGAGCATCGGAATGAGGAAGAAAGGTGATGTTCTTAGCTGACAGGTGCCGCTCCTGTCAGCTACGAAAAGGAAACTGAAGCTACAATCCACACAAACTCAGCAAAATTAGACAATAGAAGATGGAAAAATGTTGTCTGGTCTGTTGAGTCTCCATTTCAGCTCCCTTTAAATGCTGGGCTCAGAATTTGGTGGTAACAACATGAAAGCAATGAATCCATCTTGTCTTGCATCACTGTACTCCAATGGCCTCCATAGTCACCAGATCTCAATCTAATGGAGCATCATTGGCATGTGGTGGAACGGGAGATTCTCATCATGGATGGGCAGCAACCGTGTGATGCTATCATGTGAATACAAACATCTCTAAGGAATGTTTCCAGCACCCTGTTGAATCTATGCCAAGAAGACTTCAAGCAGTTGAAGGCAAAAAGAGGGTCCAACCTGAGACTAACAAGGTGTAATAAAGTGGCAGGTAAGTGTATATGGGTGGACGTCTTAAGAAGGTTGCTATTTCCAGCTCAACCACTAGATGTCAGTAATTGTCAGACTTTTACATGAATATATTTAAATCAACTTGTGCTAAGTTTCTGTTTAGGATGCTCACTATAAGTTGGGTTTTGGAGTGGCTTTGAAAACTTTGGGGAATACACTGAACAGACAGAAATGTGCTCAATTCAGCAGTGTTCTTCCTCAGTGCAACACTCTGAACACCATTTGACTCACTCCCCCCCCCCTTTTTTTTAAGACATGACCCTTCCACATGATGAATTATAGATGTTGACTTTGTCTATGCTGGCAGATGGACAGTCATGCACTACTACTGGCTACATATGCATGATGCAAGCTGCATGTTTTATGAGTTGGGTTTTGGGTTGTTTTTTAAAGGCGGCATTGGTGTCTCAGCTTCAGGTCTGATCAAAAGTCTACTTCCTGGCCCTGTTTTTTCAAAGGATTACAGACAGAAAACAACTTTGGATCAAACAGGCTCATACTCTCAGAAGAATGAATGAAAGGTTTGGTCTGGTGGTGGTGCATCAACGATTTTATAATCAATTAGATTGATCTGAAGCTATGAATATGCAATGTTTTTAATCTTGACTCCAAGAAGTTGCAGAAGAAACTGGCTGTGATCTACATGAGGGTTTATCCTCTGGAGGGCCGTAATAGTTTATTCTAAATTACAATAATTTCTTGAATTTTTGTATTCGGTTCAAAACATTCGGCTTCGATTTATTCCAGGGCTGGTTTTAATCAAAAAGTATTTGCTTTCTTAACCCTGGAGATTTGGAAGCCCAGAGCAGAGAATTGCTCCACCGTATACTTTGGGGCTCTCTTTTCCTGCAGCCGTTACCGATAAATGTTGATGCTGTGACTTCTGGCCTGCAAGACAGAAACATGATACGTGTTGATTATGCTGCGTTTTAATAGAATTTGCTCTGAGTACTGGGTGATGAAAGCCAGACTGCAGACGCCCCTCTATTGGAAAAGTAATTTTTAAACATTTAAGGCTCAAAAACACTCATCCACAGGCCCATTATGCCCACAAACATACACACAAGTTTAAATTCCTCAACTAACTACAATAATCCAAGGTGAAGCTCAACAGCTGAGGGGTTCTCAACTTATATAAATACCTCAATGTTTTCTTAGTTCTTCATCGGTGGTCCCAGTAACTTAGAGCTACTGTGGAAGGAGCAGTAGCCACTGTGGTGGAAATAAAACTGTTAATGGTGTGGGAAAGGAAAGCTGGAACACCGATATCTTCCCGCTTCTCCAGCCTGCAAAGAGATTTCAAAGCCAAAACTAAGACGATATTTGCAACCAGGCAAATAAAAGAATGCCTTTAACTTTCTTGTCAGAGCTGACCAGAGAAAAGTACTGTCAGACATGTCAAAGCTCAGATATCTGAGAGTACCAGGCAAAAGATGCCCTCTCCCCTTCCTGGGAGAAGGTGAAAAGATGTTTGCTGCAGATCCTGTAGATGAAACCAGAGATCGGGTTGCTATTTAGCAAATATGTTTGAAGTAAGACTGTTGCAGCAAATTAATGTTTCACATTCTCTTCTCATCGTGTTGGTTCATATTTTTAGTCTAACAGGAGACTCAATTGAGAAGCACTAAAAACAACTTAGAAACTATAGCTTCTTTGAACATGCAGAAGCAACAACACATGCAACGCTGCCGTCTCCAAGATACGACCTGACGAGCGTTTAAAAGGCTACAATAAGCTACTGAACTTTTGGAGATTTTTTCAATGAGGCTAACCCAAACATCTTGGATACTGAACTCTCTCCGGCAAGTAAAAATGAGTCAGATGATGACTCTGATCACTTTTTCTCTCATTTTCTGTCTTTTCCTCAGATAACGTCCTCTTGCCATGGCTCACATTCAAAACAGCCAATGTGTTGATATCCAGCTGCTAGCGTATGACACAGGGCCCTAAAAAAATCTGGGAAAAGTTGTAAAAAGAAATTTCTCACCATCAGGACGTTGCTAGGCAACAACGGCTCCAGGAGTTAATCATTTTAATTTACTCTTCTGTATTTAGTTTTTTGTATTATTCCTTTAATGTACACATAGATTGGGTTATATTTGAGGCTTTTTTGTCGTTTCCCCCCGATTTTCTACAGTTTTTATGCAGTTTTTTATAGTCACAAATCAATCCAGGCGTTCAGCTCACCTGGAATAATGTGGTGTGCACACCATGCAAAAAGCTCGAGTGTCTTTATGGCTGATAAGGATCCTCAGAGTGGGGTGGCAGGTTCAACTCGGTCCATCCACTTGTAAATGAACCATGAAGCTTTTGCTATTTAATTAGACGCGACATCAAAACACATTAATTTAAGACCTCAAACTGCAATGCAACTCATCTCCTGCAGGATTGAACTGGCAAGCTTGCCGGGCGTGACTGTTTAGAGATAAAATAAGCAAGAAATGTAACCAAACAAAGGAGAATTTAAACCTCATGATACAAAGAGAAATTACAGAAAACAATCGGCGACCAACTCATCGGTGATTATTCCATCTGAAGACTTCTGAGCAACGATACCTCTCTGATGTGTTCCTAAGCATTTTGAAGGGAGAAAAACAGCATGTTTAGCATTAAGAGTGCAGGAGAACAGGGTGTTAACAGGCAGCAGACTGCTGTGAAGGAACTGGAGCTGCTGTAGACATCAGCTCTGATTACAACGAAGATGAGAAAACGTGTCGCCTCTGGTGGGCTCAGGGGAGAACGATCTGCTTACTCGCTTCCATGTGCTGTTAAATTTTTCTGTCTGAATTTTTTTTTGCAATGTGGAGCATCACTCAAAGTGTGGCACGTGGAAGTTGGAACCTGAGGTAATACTGTGGAGCTTCTCCAAAACAGCAGGAGCATACAGAGGTAAAAGATGTGAAAATGATCCCGACTCCCCCCCCACTATTCACCCACATTGCTGATTCAATTAAAGAAGACAATGGTTTCAGTCGTGACAAGGACCCATTAGCAGACTATCCATGAGAGGCATGAACACTCACATGCGGGGACACGAAAATGGGTCAAATGGACCCTGAGAGAGAACGAGTGCATGTTAGGAAAAGCCACAGAAAACTCCAGAGCCAATCAACAGTGGATCTTTCTTCCTTCTCATCTCTTCACGAGATGCAGATGAGAGAAAGAGAGAGGTGGATGTAGAAGCGGCTGTTAGAGGTGTAAAAATCCAAACTCAGGAAGGTTTCAACTCATCTGCATTTTTAATCGAGGACAATGGAAATGGGACTGGTGTAGTGAGCAGAAGTGAAGACTGAAGCAAAACCCCAACAGACTAACTAAAGGATGGAGGGCACATTCAAAAGTCCAGTGTTGGAATATAAAACATTTATTTTGCTACAATTTGATTTTGGTGGTGCATTTGGGAGCGCGGGAAAACCTGATTGACGGCTTGCCCAGTAAGAACAAAGAAAAAACCAAACTGGCCCACATTTGTCCCTTGTTTCCAAGCAGGAGCCATGATCACGACCACATCGGATCCTGTGGAAAAATTCAGCAACCACATTTGAATGTGAAGGGGACAAATGTGGGCCGGCCAGGACTACTTTCAGGAGGAGCCAGCAGCGACGTTTAAAGCAACTCAAGATTATTTTAAACATACAATGAGAAAAAGGACGTAGCCTGTAGTGTTAATGAAGTCTCAAACCCATGGGTGGATATTTTATCTTAGTGGTGGTGGTGGTTGGGGAGCCATTTTTCACATTCAGAATTACCAAACATATTATTCAGTACAACACGTGGACTGCTTTCTTTACATTTATATGAGTATTAATGTGATAGAGCTCAGTAATTTATACAACCCGTGTTCCAAAAAAGTTGGGATACTAAGACGTAAATAAAAACAGAATGCAATGATTAACAAATCTCATAAAACCAGATTTTATTACCAATAGAACATAAACATTTGAGATGTTGAATAATACTTTAAAAAAAAATCCTATCAGGGAAAATATTAGCTCATTTTAAATTCGATGGCAGCTATGCATCTCAAAAGATTTTGACAAAGCAGCTACAGGCTGGAAAAGTAATTTGCATAGATCAAAAGCAACTGGATGAGCATTTGATGACTAATTAGGTCAACTGGCAACAGGTCAGTAACATGACTGGGTATAAAAAGGAGCATTTCAAAGAGGCAGAGACTTGGATGTAAAGAAGGACAGAGGTTCAACATCATCTGAAAAACTGGGTCTAAATTTCAGAAAAATTTTCCTCAATGTGAAATTGGAAAGACTATGATGATTCCACCATCTATAGCATAAATTCTGAGAATCGAGGAGGAATCTCTGTGCGCATGGGACAAGGCTGAAGGTCAAAGCGGGATGTCGTGATCTTTTGGTCCTGCATTAAAAACAAGACAAATTCTCTATTGGAAATAACTGCAATGGGCTCAGGAAGACTTCCAGAAATCACACTCTGGGGATTTTAAGATGAACTTTGTTCACAAACGCAGGTTCAACCATGGAAAGACAAAGCCATATGTGAACAGGATCCAGGAACAGCACCATCTTCTCGGGACCAAAGCTCATTTATAAAGGTCTGAGGTGAAGTGGAAAACTGTTCTGTGGTCAGATGCGTCAAAATGTGAAATTACTTCCGGAAAAGTCTGCATGTCTGATGCTGTATACATTAATGCTCATTGTGTGGGCAGCTTGCACATCTGTGAAAGTGCTAATATATGCTGAAAAGTACAAGATCTGCTCCCATCAGCCAACATCCATGTCATAGAAGGCTTTGCAGATTTTATTAAGACAATGTTGAACCACATTCTGCAACCAACACAACAGCATGGTTTCAAGGGAGAAGAGTCCGCTCACTGAACAGACCTGCATGCAGGCCGGACCTTTCACCAATAGAAAAACATTTGGAGCATCATGAAATGGCTCAAATCCAACAATGAAGGTTCGGGACTGTTGAGCAGCTAGAATTCCATTCCTCTGGTCCTCCAACTGGTCCCTTCCCTTCCCAGATGTTTACACCCATTAAAATAATAGAGGATGCTACACAATGGTACCCATTACCCTGTGACAACTTTAAGGTGTGTTGCTGCCATCAAATTCAAAATTAGCCAAATTTTTCATAAAAATGATAAAATGTCTCAGTTTCAACATGCGGTATGTTTATATTCTGTTGGGAATTAAAATATGGGTTAATGAGATTTGCAAATCATTGCATTCTGTTTCAAACATTTTGGAGTTGAGGGATTAATACTTATTAAACACACCAAACTTACTAAAATTTCCAAATTCCATCAGGGGTAAAAAAAGAATCAAATGCTTCATGAGTACATCTTACAAATCTATTTATTAAAAAACAAACAACAAAAACCATCAGATTTCACCAGATTAACTGCAGTAAAAACAAAATAAAAACTTGGGGAAGCCTTGCAGTGACATGTTCAGTGGTGCTTATCGATGCTACTTGGTTTGGTTTGCTGTTGAGAGTATTTGGCACATAGTGTGATAATTCACCTGTATGCTGAGGCTGTGGACGATGGTCAAAAGTCTGATTCTGAATTTTGTGACAGGACACAGAGGTGCACACGTGCGGGGCGGGTTTAAGGAGACTTGAAATGACCTTAATCATCTCCGTTTCTTCAGTTTTACCCCTTCTGAGGAGGATGGATGTTGTAAAGATGCCTTGATTCAGCATCAGATTTCTTGTTCTCGTTTCAGATTTCAAGTTGATGCAACGATCAAATTAAATGTTATAACACCCAACATCCAATCAGGGGTAAAGTGTTTTACCTCCGAGGGTAATAAACAGTACACTCTTAGCTGTGACCTGACTACAGCCTGATTATTGCTCTTAAATGGTTGTTTAAAATGACCTTAAAATGATTCAGAAACACAAAGAACTCACATAGTTCAAGTAAAAAAAAAGAAAACCTTGCTTGAACTATCAAGTGTGCATTCACACACCAGTCGACATGATTCACCAATCACCCCAAGTTCACTCATTTGCAATAGAACGACCACAGAGAACCAACTGCTCATAGATTTTTCCCTCATCTGTTGCTCTTTAAATTGACAGATTAAGTGCAAGATGAACTCATTCCATGCCAACACACCCAACCTTTCTTGTTCATTCCCTGGAAGTTCTTGTAAAATTTCTAATTAAGTACACCATACTGTACCTTTAAAAATCCTAAAACGCAACAATTGGCCTTTATTAATTGAATTTTTGGGGATTTTCAGTCTCACTAGCAGCTGATTTTTTCATTGGATTTAGCTGAAATTTGCCTTACAGATGATTAAAACTGAGAATTAAGAAATGAAATAGTTTTACATTAACATATCTATACCTTTCAAGAATTTCTGCATAAAAAAAAGCCACAAATTCCTTTAGAAACGGCTCATTTAATAGACTTTTCACTGGTTGTAATGGTATTGCTATGAGCAGGTATTTGCAATTTGTTGACTTTGTTCACCTGTTTCCTGGAACTTAGTAAGTGTATCATCTTTATTGACGCAGAAAATTTCTTAAAACCACAAAAGAAGATGATGGGTACAAATTTAATCTAGTGGAAAGTGAGCATTTGAGGCCTAGTAAGAATTTTAAGTGATCATAACTTAAAAAGTGAATTAAGTTAAAATATTTTCAAAAGTGAAATGAACTTAACTTAAGGTTTCATATGTCTTATGAGATGAACGGGGACTGTTGGGTCAGCCAGGATGAAAAGACCCAAAACAGAGACAAAAAGTCTTAAATTCTTAAATTAATTGGGGAATTGAAATTGTAAAGCCACCAATTTTTATGATTCCTATTCATATAGTTAGCAATATTCAAAGGAAGAGTTGGATATAGGTCAAACAGATACTGGATGGAGAGGGATGTAGCCTAGCTTAGCACAAAGACTTGTTCAACTAGCCTAGCTAAACAAAAAGTGATCATTTTGGCAGCGACATTTTCAGTTATGTTATAAAAAAAAGAGGAAAAAAAAAAGAGTGGAAATGTAGAGGAGGAATTCTTAGAAAAGCCACATCTTTACAGTGTGTTGAATTAACAAAAAGCGGAAGATGTGCAAGGGAGATTAGCCTTCTCCCTGATGCTAATCTTTGTGCTAAACTAAGCTAGGCACATTTCCCAAACTGTTCAGCTTTACCTCAACAAACATGCATAATTATCCACAGAACCTTGCATCTGCAAACCGTAGAAGTAACAGAGTTGTTTTTTTCCCCACCGCCCTGATAAAACATCCTTTTTGTTTGTTAGCCAAGTGACAGCTAGGTTTTAAACTGGATTGAGCGGGCTTTGATGTCAACAAAGAAGAAGACATGTTGCTTATAAATGACATCATACTGTTACAAAACAGTACATGCAACCCTTTGCCTCACAGCACTCACACGGCGTACGACACACACGAGACTCAGGCAAAAAATAACATCTGGATACATTTCTGACTATTTATAAAAGAGGAGTGCTTGCTGTCACCACTTGGAGTGGTTGTTCAAGTGTTGGACTGGCAATATGAACCAAGCACACTCGATTAGATCAAATATTGGCACCATGTACAGTATATCTCACACACAAACACACTAACTGCATATCTCATAGTAAAGCTTAAAAATTGTCTCATTTTAAAATCTCTGAATTTTCAAAAAACTAAAGTTGAGAATAAAGGTCATTCTTGTCCTCTTGTTCAGGTAGGAATACTCTGGGGTGGGAGTGCAATGCCTCTCATCAGGAAAGTATGTGGAACACTTAATTTTCTGCCCAAATGAACCTTAAGTTTACTCCACGACCCCCTCCATGTCACACGGATGGCTCAGGTTGTCTAAACATCTCAAACAGAACTCCATTAGCAGACGCTAAAAGGGATCTTTCATGGTGTCATGTCCATCCCTTGGCTTTTTATGGGTTCGCTGAGAGGCCCGATAACTATCAGATTTGAAGAGAGGTTGTACTTTGCAGCGAGCCTTGGCGTCAGAAGAAAGAAAGAAAACATGTAATCCGACTTGAGAGTGCTTCTTTTGTCATTCCTAGTGGTTAGAGAGGCAGAGGTCTGTTTAGAGGTCCTTTATTCCCAGATGGCAGTGACATTTCAGAAGCTCTGGATTCCACAGAGTTAATTATAGGGCTGCAATCGTAACGGGAAACAAATATGTCTGCTTAAAATTCACTAGAAGCGGCAACAGATTTCCTCACAGAAACAGAAGTCTGAAAGGCTATTTGTCCATTGTTGAGTAGAAAAAGTCCCCCCGGCTCCTCCACTGCAGAGCTAAGAAGTCCTGAGCACCTTGAACAGCACTGTGATGGGTCGGTCACGCCAATTTACTCCCACCGCCCATCGGCTGCAAACAACTGGGTGTCCCAGTAATCGTCGATGGGCGTGTGCCTGTTGTGTGTCAGGTGCTTCCTGTGAGCGCTGCAGTGTGTAGGTGCGGGGGAAAGTGTTTGTCAGTCCATCTCCAGGTCCATGAGTTTGTTGCCGGAGCGTGGGGTGTGCGCCGTGTTTCGGCAGCAGCACTGCGCGCAAACCAAACCCAGGATCAGAGAGAAGAGGCCCACACCTGAAAACACACAGCAGAGTTCAACTTCCATCACTAATAAAGGGTTGAATTCACTCTGGTAGCAGTGGCATTAGCATCCTAGCACGTAGTTTCCTTGCAGCCTTTACAGATCCACACTCTTAAAGTGGAAAGTGACGTGCAGAGCTGTGCAAAGAAGTTTCAATCATCTTGCAGTTTAAGGAAGGAAGTGAGCACAAAGAGCGAATGATCTGATCCATCTGATCCTCACATCAAAAGCAACGATCCAGATGTTCATAAAATATCTACGCACACCCGCTTACATGGAAGATGCTGCACAGACCAGCATGGGAACACATAAATATGGTAAAGATTTGATGTTTTCTTTAGTACAAAGCTACTCGGCTGTCAGACTTGGGTAAGTGTTGAATTAGACGTGCTGGCAGTTGTTAAACTCAATATTAAGGAACTTGGCAGAAACCTTCGGAGTGTCTTAAAGAATCTAAGATGTGGAACCATGAATAAAGAAATTCAAAAGCAGTTCTGTTTCTAAGAATTTATAGAATGTATATACACACTAAAAATGCATGTAAATTCTTCTTCATTTACCTAAAATATATATGAAAAACACAAATAAAGAATTAAACCTCACATAAAAAGAAAAAAATGTAAATACTTTAACAGCCTGTGCTACCATTTGCTAGAGCAAAATTTCCAAAGACTATAATGAATTTAATTATAAATTTGTGGAAATAAACCTGCCTCAACAATCCCTACCTCTTGGTTTAGGTATGCAACGCCAAAAGTAAGTGTTAATTATCCCATTACTTTTTCAAACTTTGACCATTTCATATATATTCATAACATAATCAGCCATCTATTAAAAAACATTGACTGACTATTATTGTCCAAAAGAAAAGAAAAAATTACAGAGAAACATTTCTCTCTTGTTTTTTTCTTCATGCAAACTTTAAAGGGTGAAGGCATATGTGAAATCATTGATCATTGTCTTAATATTTCTAGTTTTATTATTATTTTCTTCAAAGTCCACATGTTTTGGTCTTCTTTATATTTTTATATATCAATAAATTATTCATTAAAATTTTTAAATCTTCTCACAAAGTATAATCAAACCTACACAATTAATGAAAAGCAAAAATCATAATTTGTAAAAACGAATCAATAAATGAATGATCATATTACCCAGCGAGGCTGATGCACCATATAAGAGCGGCAGCTTTAGGGAGTCCCAGACTAGAATAAGAAAGAAAAAGGAAAATTGGATGTTAGACATGATAAAAGGTTTTTTCCTTCATGTTGAGTTTTATGATTTCTAACATCTTGATTGTTGTGAACACAGCTGTAGTCATGTACGAGCTGTAAACAAACGGTTTCCTCACCAGCAAACTTAACAGTGAGGAAGACTCTGCCTGAAGTCAGCTCTCCAGCTTCAGTCCAGGCTCCCGTTGAGGCCGACAGGTACCACGGAGTGGCGATGCAGTGATATTCGCCGCTATCGCTGGAAACCACATAAACAACAGTTAAACAGTTAAACACTGCAGCTGGAGGATATTAAATAACAATGGATTAGAAGAGAAAAGCGACCCGCTTACCTGTCCTGAGTGCCAAAAATGTGTAAAACATAGGTGTGTGTGTTCTTGCGCTCTATTGAAATGTCGCTGGAGAAGTTTCGGTCGGCTTTTTCTACAATTCCAAAGCGGTCGATTCCTGCTACTGGGACTGCTGCGTGTCCACCGCGCAACCTGGTGAAAAACCATCTCACCTCGTAGGTCAGGTCATCTGAGGAACAAAGAGAGAAGCTGACTTAGAAAAAACTTCATCCCTTTTAATTACTCATATAAATCTTTAAAAGCATGTGTAAACAAAGAAGAACTAGTTTCTCTTTTCTTTTCAGTCTTTTTGTTAAACTAAATCCCCCAGAGGTGCACATTATCTTCATCCTGGAAACAGATTGAATTTAAACTGGTCTTCTCAAGTGACTGCAAGTAATAGCCTAATGAATAGTGTCTTTTAAATATCAGCCCTTCAATTCATCAGACTCTCCCAGTTCTTGTCGTCAATTTTCTTTAAAGTCTACATGGAAACTTCTAGTCAGTTGGCAAAATCCTACAGCTCTGCTAGTCATGTCCTTTAATATTCAAACAATATAATCCTCTCAAGTAAATTTAATTATTCAATCCAGTACTCATGTTTTTCTTCAACACATTGGTGAAAACTACTCACCATAAGTACATAAAGTCAAGCAGTTTTTTTAAAATCCAATTCTTTTTTTAATCAGCTTTTTTTTAAATCTTTATTCTGTGTATTTATGGGAGAGATGACATTGTATCACCAGTCACTCTCACCGACAACGCTGTTGTCCCTATTGTAATTCTCCAACACCAGCTTGCTGTGGGTGCCGATGCAACACTGAGCCGCATCCATTTGCTCTGTATCGGTTTCAAAATGGGACGAGTTTTGGCTTAATGAGGCAGCTTTTTTGCACTAAAATGACAACTACTGGGTGAAGAAAATCTTGAAGCAAACACACCCATCCAAATTATAATCTTTACTTAATGACACTGAACACAACATTATATTGGTTCATTAACTATCAATAACTAATAAATACATGTTCAGTAGTTAAAGTAGGGAAATATGTAACTTCCTGACTTTAAATGTTTCTCTGACTCATTTTGATGGCGCAGTGACATTTATTATGTACGTTCCTGGAGCCGTTGTTGCCCGGGCAGCATTTCAATTTACAACACCGCGTCACACGCCAGCAACTGGTTACTGGTTGTTTGGAGTGTGCACCCTGGCTGATTCAGCAAAAAAAACACAAGAGGATGTTATTGGAAGAAGGCAGGAAAGAAAGAAAGGGACAGAGCGAGAGATATGAAATCAGTCAACATCAGACTGACTTTTAGTGAATGGAGATGGCTCAGAGAGGAGACAGGATGCAAAACAAATGCCGAATTAGACGACGATAGGGAGGCGCCTCACTGAGAAAAGCTCAGTAGTGTAGCTTTGAAAAATGACTTTGTTTTGATATGCTAATCAGACATGTGCTAATAATACATGCTGTATATAATTATACATGCTGCTGCCACAGCTTCAGTAAAACAGAGATTGGGAGTTGATGTATATTCAGTGACACAGAGATCTATTCATATATACACGGGACCCCGATCTGACACTTGATACGTAGCTAAACATCACTAATTTGAAGTAGAAATTTACAAAAAAAATTCAACAAATGTGAGAAAGCATGGAGTCATTTAAACATTTGGATTTTCAGATGACTTTTGCTTTAAACAAATTTATAATATGAAAATGAATTACAGTATTTCAGTTTCTGAATAGCTTTATTTCAAACTAAGTCCCACAAACTATACAAGCCGTTTAAAGTCTGCCTAAAGATGTGCCTGAGAAAACGCAATTTCTCTTCCAAAAGTGCCGTGCCGGTTTGATGTATTTCAAGCCAGCAGGAGATCAAACGTGTGCACCAACGGGCTGCTTTATTTGACAGCAGAAGATTTGTTGGGCCTTTCTGCCATCTTTACTGTTATTACCACGCATACATGGAGGTGTAATGCGGTGGAGACTGAGGCAGAGTGTGTGTTTGGAGGTCCAGGAGGGGTCCTGTTTTCACTAAACAGACCAAAAGAAGAAACCTTAACACTGGCTGTTATTAACACATGGAAACAGCTGCTGTTCCTTTTTCCACAGTGAAAAGGGAGATTTAAAAAAAAAAAAAAAAAGGTAGGGTGAGGATGTGCCATTAAAAGTATGATAGTGATGGTAAAAGAAACAAAACTGTTTAAATTTGAGTTTGGATACAAGACGAAGTGCAAGCAGGCTAATCATTTCCAGGAGCAAGAGATAGGGAAGGAGACAGGGAGCGAGAGACAGACCGAAGCAGAAACTAGTCATTAGTCTGTCAGGGAGAGAGGGACTATTAGCACTGTACCTCCTACACACACACTTGCACACACACACACACAATACAAACCCCATGGAGCCTGAGTCATCAGCTGTCATTTAGGAGACAAATAGAGGATCCAGATAGAAAAAAAATTAAAAGGAATATTTTCCAACGACAATCAAGGAAATAAATAAAAAAGACAAATGATGATGAAAAACAATTATGACAAAAGATTGAGAGATGAAGAAAGGAGGAGGAGGAAGAAAGGGTAGAGGAGAATAGATGGAGTGAATATAATAAAGAAAGCGAGCGAGGAGAGGAGTGAATTCACCCAGAGCAGAATAATGAATCACATCTCAATCTCTCTCCCCCTCTTCCATGATGGTTTTAATATTCAAGCACTACATCATTAAAAATCAGTAGTAGTACAAGCAGCAGTAATAACACCGGCCTCGGTCCATTTGTCTTGTCCACGTGGTATTAGACCCAAGACAAAGATCTATTCCAATATGGAGAAATCTCCTCAGGTTTTATTGAAGATTTTTATGACATCAGATGACGGAAACATGTTCCTTTAACTCCAAAATGACCCACTGGGGCCGAGTGAGGTGGTAGATCTTAAATACAGAAAATTGCCTGCTTCCCTCTTACCTCGCCTGCCCTGCTGCATAGAATACCAGGAAGTGGTGGATATCCCAAAAAGATGCATTCAAATCTGTTAAATGTAGCAGTTAAAGGTTCCTTTCTGCACTTCAACATGTCTTCATGCCTCCAGGAGTCATAAATTATTGCATTTGTGTGCTCATTAAATTATAACTTGATCTGTGCCAATCACTTATAATTAATACAAGGAGCTACAGTATAAGGTAATGGAACCCCAGATCTAAATTACAGTGACACAGTTTCACAAACTCATGTGTGCCAGCTAAACCAAGCCGAATAAATACTTTATTTCCAGCTGTAGTGTTTTTACCCTCTGTGTTCTGGGGGCTACAGCCGGCCTAATAATTATTATGACATGCTCATCTAGTGGTTAATGCAGGGCAACTTCTGTTCCTTCCTCAGAAGTTCAGTCCGCTTCCTGCATTTGTTTTACTTGAAGTGAACCTAAAATTATGTTTTTAGGTGGACCAGATTTCGCTTATCCGTGCATCAGCGGGGGAAGACTGTCTCAAGCTGCCCACCAAGTTGGTGCAGTTCTACACGGCACATCGAGTCCATCCACACCTCCTCCATCATCGTGTGGTAAGCTGGAGCCACTGCCATGGACAGGCTCAGACTGCAGCGCATTGTGCATGCCACTGAGAAGGTGATTGGCTGCAGGCTATCTATGTCTCCAGGACCCGGAGGCGTGCAGGTCGGGTCGCAGCTGACCCTTCTCACCCTGGACACAAACTATTTGTCCCCCTTCCCTCAGGCAGGAGGCTACGGTCCATCCGGACCAGAACCTCCCGCCATATGGACAGCTTCTTCCCCTCTGCTATCAGACTCATGAACACTAAATAACCCAGCATCGGACTCACGGACACCAATAACAACATCTGTCATTTGCACTATGTGGTTCATCCCACACCTATTCCGAATGGAGTTCGCTTGTGTAGTCACACCTCCTCAAACCCACCAGATTTTCTAATCAAATGAACTAGGGGTTGATTAAGAAGGACCCCAGTGGCAGAGCCTCCATGTGATGTTACCCTTTAGTTAATGTTCATTTCTGATCTGAGCAGTTCTGTCATTAAAAACTAATTTGCATGTGGTGGTTACTTGTATCATAGCGGATAATTACCAGCATCTACTTAAGTCATGTGACTGAATGTCAACTAAATACTTTCTCATTGCACTCATAAGCTTGATGTTAGCAGATTTGGATGGATGGTGCTGGTCTTCTTGAATTTTCATGCATAACCACCTCTAGGATGGTTTAAAAGGAAGAAAACAATAACTAAGTGAGGTGCATGAGAATCTCTTGTGGGGTCAGAGAAGAACGGCCAGATATCCTTAATCTGCTAAAAAATGCAACAGAACATCTCACCAGATGCCACAGTGGGTAGTAGCAGGATGGGTCCATCTATGTCACTCTGACAACTTGAGCATCACATAAAAGCCACAGCCTACCTGTATATTGCTGCTGAGCTTGTGCTTCCATTTATGACCACAGTGTATCCTCTAACAGCTATTTTCAAGCTGGAAATTGCATCATGTCATAAAGCTCATACCATCTCAGGCTGCTTTCTTCAACATTGTAATGAGTTCCCTGGACTCAAGTGGCCTCTAGCCACCAATAGAATAAAGCATCTTTGGACTACGAAGATTCGAACATGATGGTGCTGCCTGTAAATCTAAAAATCTGCTCATTTTTTCTGATTGTATGTACTGCTTCCAAGTGTTTTTTAAGCACCATGATGTTGGTTTGTTTCTAAAGATTCTTTGGAGGCTGAGTTAAGTTTGAAAAGTAGAAGATCCCGTGTTCAAGTCCTAGTTCAAGTTGGGAAGTCTAAATCCATCACTTCCTGTTAGTGGACAAGTGGACACACTGGACACCAGGAAGTAATTTTGGCAAATCAGATCTACCGCTTCTCTTCAGCGGAGAGAAGTCGATCATTTCCGATTTAGGCCGAAACAATCAAGATGCAATTATTTTTCATGTCAACGGTCAAAGAAAGCACTTAAATACTTCGGCTCCTCATCTGCATTATTAATCAGGATTAAAAAAAAAACACACTTTACATTCATAAATGTGACTAATTTGCTGGAGATGACGATAATGCTCGTGATGAAGATGTAGTAGGACAGCACAGAGGGGGGGGACCGTTTCATTCCACACAGGCAAGTACCCGAGCGCTCCATCTAACTAAAGAGGAGGAAACAGGAGGTGACATAAAGGGACGGGGTGAACAGGGTCAAATGACCACACGCACTCTCACACACACCCCTGCAGACTCGCTGACCAGAATCAACTGAAGAGGAGAGTTCTGACACGATGAGAGAGGGCATCATCTACAAAGCCAACATGTTTCCTCACAGCAAAGCAAAGACCGTTACATAAAACTCCACTAACCCAGTTTGTAAAGTACTACAGAGCATTAGAGGAGAGCTCCAACAATTCATTGCAGCAATAGTTTTATCAAAAAACTATATTCATCTAAAAACATTTCATGCAGAAATGCAACACAACGGTTTTCCACTCCCAAAGTTGTAGCATTCGCCCTTTTTTGCATGTTGTATATCAATTGCTGTCGTTCCATTGGTGTTGGCTGGTAGTAGAGACGAAACAGGCAAAGTTGCAACATGACTTGCATTTTTGGAGAGAACGCTTGTCAAAGTTTTCTAAATTTTGTGCAGAAATTTCTGTTCATGTCATGATGACATTTTAAACTGCAGCTTTAAACTTTAAACCACATTCAGGATGAAAACTAAGAGTTCCATCTCATAGTAAGCCAATACTCCACTGAGACGCTCTCACAAATAGGCGTGGTGAGATACAGAGAGGACCCCTCCTTCGAACTTAACGCATTTATTAGTCAGGGCTCCCACCGGTGCACGCTTCAGTGAAACGAAAACCGAGATCTTACACAAGATGAATGATGTAGGATAGAAATACTGGTCTCCTGGGCTGTGGCCTGAAAGTGACCTGATGCAACACTCCCACTCTGAGGGATCCCAAACATCACAAGTGCTTAAAAGAAGACCTCAAACTGCACTGTGAAAGAAACTTTAGCACATGGAAGATTATTTGGGTGGAACCTAAAAAAAAGTCACTTTTTTAATCTATGAACTGGTAAAAATGGTGATGCTGTTTCTCATAAATGATGCACTTTAAGCATCATTCTTGTAAATGGACCACTTGCACAAGCAAGGAGGTGTTCCATATGTTTCAGTGTGCTACAACTTTCTTATTTTCAGCATAACGCTAAAGGAGCAAAACAGGGTTGGAGACAAGAGGAGCCTAAGGAACAGATCAGAGGGGATAAGTGGGGAAAAAAGATCTACTACAGAAAGAAAGTTTAGCTCAACTCATGTTTTAATTGTTTACTTGTTCAAATATACGAAGCTTTATTGGCTCTTTTGCCCATGCAAACATAA
>JAOXYM010000026.1:8674849-8705812 GCA_028567055.1 Leptatherina wallacei
TCGCCTGATACTTGCTGGGATAGGCTCCAGCCCACCCGTGACCCTGCGCGGATTAAGCGGTACAGAAAATGAAACTTTTTGTTGCAAGTATTTTCATAACGGAAGATCAGATATGGGTGTAAAATAAGTAAAAGGAAGCACACATAGTTAAACTGTATCCGGTCATTTAATGAATATTTCTCTAAATATATTTAAGAGAAATAAATCGACATGAGCACGATTATTATTGGTTCTGAATGTTGGTTTCGGTTCATTTTAGATTAATTACTCCTAACACAATGGACCTTTAATGATAGGATAAATCTATGTCAGGATGAGGGCCTTCCTACTTGCATTATTGACATCAGTGACAATAGGTTAAGCCTCATGAACATTTTTCACCAAATCAAGACAAAACCCTGGTCAACGCTTCATAACTCTAGGAAATAATCTATTTTCATCCTCTTTTGTACATCTGCTGCCATCTTTGAATGTAGACTGAGAAGGGAGTTTGTGTTTAAGCATCCGTCAGGAACAAAGCTTTAATTTTCTCCAGGAGCAACACAGCGGTATGCTGACAATAACAAAGGATTTTAGAGTGTAGAAGAAAAAAAAAGAAAAGAAAAGGTGATATTTTGTGAAACTGTCACAGTGTCGCTGGCAGTGCAACAAAACAGAGAGAAAAATATCTCTAATGGTGATGTCATCTTCCTATAAGTGATTTCAGTTGTGGGGAGCCTGACAGGCGTCCATGGCTGCAATTACATGCCATTCATTCCTCCTGGTAATGAATGCTGCGAGTCCGCGTGCGGCAGCACGTTGAGATAATCAAAGCAAAACAACACACGGTCAGAAAGACAGCAACTCGGTTACATGCTTCTCCGTAAGGAGCAGCAACAATCTACAAGATATTCTTCTCATAAACTGTTTACACTGACCGACAATAAGTCACTGCACGCCACAGAAGTAGCTGAAATATACTTAAAATGAAAGAAAAATAGTTTTGACACAATCCTCCTTATTTAATTCTGCAGTCATGCGCGTCTTGTGAACTCTTTCTCCAGACAGAAAGGACATGAAAGCAGCGACTACAAGTTAAATCTGAACATGGTTTAAAGCCAATTCCTGATCTTCTTTCAGGCACCCACACAATACAAGATTTAAGAGAAGTACAGCTGCTGTGTGGGGGGTATCAGTGTGAGGAACTGCTAAGTGCAAATTAACAAGTTAAAGACTAAAGCCTTACAGGGGTGTTATCGCTTGCAAGTCTGCAAGTGCATCAGAGCCCAGTGGGTTCCTTAGGAGGTAAATGCCATCACTAAAGGATGTGCATAAAGCTCCTTTCCTACACAGACAATTTTGTTGTGGATGGTTCTGCCTCTGTGTGTACTGGGCATCTGCACAATAATTTTCCTCTATAGTCTTCTGGGCACATACATACGGTAGTTGTCCCAAGAAATGCAACAATATTAATGATGGCAGGTCAATGTCGACATTAGAGCCTTTACAAGACGCATCTAACAGCTCAAAGCTGAAACAGCAATGTTTCTGGGTTATTTACACATTTATTGGATTAACAGAAGTCACAATCTGCTCTGGCTGGTCACTGTCCACCATTCTGAGTGATTCATGCACATGAATGGACATGGGCTTGGCTGTAGGATACAGCGTAATGCCATCCCATCATGCTGGAATTACTGGCTTTTTCTACACTTTAGAACTGGCCAGGGCTTGTTTCAGCAGGTGCCTCGCTGTTTAAACTGTCTGTCCGCTCTACTCTGACACCAACAAGACGTTCCCTTGTTCAGACCATTCTCTTTAAACCCTAGAGATGGTGGTTCATGAAAATCCCATTAGATCAGCCAGTCTGGCACCAACAAGGTCGCCTAAATCCCCTTTCTTTTTCATTCTGAAGCTCAGTTTGACCTTCAGCAAGTCATCTGGACCATTTCTACAGGCCTACGTGCACCGAGTTGCTGCCAAGCGATTGGCTGAGTCGCCATTTGTGTTAACAAGCAACTGAACAGGTGTACCTAATAAAGTGGCTGGGGAGATATTTGCCTGCGACTGGCTTTCATCTTTAGTAACAGAGGGCTGAATCAGCACCAGAATAATTATGATCACCGTCTGAGCGGTGAGGAATAATGAGGGATACTTTGAGTTTGTTTCAGCGCGGCTCATCGCGAAGACAAGCTCTGACAGGAGAGCCGCTTTCAGCCATCCCCGAGGAATGTTCTGAACTCAGTCTCTCTCGCACACACGCTTAGTGTTGCTCAACCTTAACACTCATCTCCTAAAACTCCCTTTTTTCGTGACAATAAGTTACCAGAGTGAGACAATAACTCATCAAAAGATCTTTTGTATCCCCCCCCCCCACACACACACACACAGAGCAGTACATGTAAGAGCACAGTGAGACGGTTGATATTACTCAACGGAAATAAACTGTATCAGCCTGCAATGTGCTTTTACACTCAGCAAAAAGAAGCGTGTGTGTGTGTGTGTGTGTGTGTAAAGGTAAGAACTCCTGAGGAAACAGAAAATTGGGCTTCTGTCCAAGCTCAACCAACATAAACACCGCACCTTTGTTGACGCATGTTACTTGATCCCAGTTTCGTAAGTGGACCCTTTGCCTCAGCTTTACTTGTGCGCGGCTGACACGTGCAACACCGCCAGCCACTTTCTCGGAATCTACTTTTCTCCTCCCTTAAGAGTAACTGAACCAGTTCGTTTAATCCGTTTAAGAAAGGAAGTGTGAAGAATGACGTGTTGTTACCTTGGCTGTTTTATTTACATACTAACCTTCAAAAGATCAAAAACTAATTAAACTAACTCGCAGGTATAATTTCTTTTTCTGTTAGAGCTCAAAACTGGAGCCTGAAGGATGTGGAACATTACAGGTGTTAAAAAGTATTTACTCCCCCAAAAGAGTCAAGTTAAAGCTGCATAATTGAGGTCAACATAAACTTACAACTGCATAGCCTACATGCATTTCCTCCCTTTCTTTTTCATGGTTGCAGCTGTCACAGCCTACAGTACAACCACCCACCTACCGCTCCCTACAGCGTCCCCCTGCTGCAAGGGAGCTAAAGTGTTTATGCGCCAGTGTGAAGTACTGTACATACATTTGCTCCAGCGAGGGGCACAGGTGCACATGTACAAACAAAAACTGGGCCTCCTGCTCCGCAAATGTTTTCGAAAATTCCCGAATAACCTAATGCACACATATGGTCTGGGCTTTTATGAGGATGCGATATAGAAAAACACATGATCAATGAGATGCAGAGAGGAGGAAACGGAGAGCAGCAGTGACAGATGGACAGGGGGTGGCGGCGAGTTACGCATGACGTCATGCGATGTGTTTAAGTCGGAGAATGGGGTGAGGAGGAAGAGAAGGGGGAGATGAATTGATGTTTGCCGGGAGACAAAAAAAAGGGAGGGTGAGGCAAGGAGACAAACAGATGGATGGCATCTCATGTAGTTAGCAAAGGAGGAAGAAGTGGTGCAGGCTTGTACTTCTGTTCTGTGGGTTTGCTTTTTGTGACCGAATCAAAAGTTAATTTGCTCTCTCTAAATAGAGTGACACATTTTACACCACTTCTAGTCCTTTGAGCCACTCTTAATTTAACTAGTATGACCTCCTCAAGGTTGTGCGACTCCTGCGAGCAGCCATGATGGAGTTAAAAGATTTCATATACACTCACCCAATATCTTATTAGGCTCACCTGTTCGATTAACACAAATGACCTGTTGCATGTAGACAAGATGACTTGCTAAAGTTCAAACTTCACATCAGAATGAGGAATAAAAGAGATTAAAGTGACTTTGAACATCATGTCCATGTTTAGTGGAGCCGGTAGACAAACATACATTGTCAACACTTTTTTTCCACCTCTATGTTAAAAAGGCAAAACTTGAACTCTTATATCTCGGATAGTAAATCGACAATGACAAAGTATGTTCAACATATTGGTCACTGCTTTCCTTATGAAGGGGGTGTTGTGATGCTTTAATACCCTGGAGTTAAGGCGGCCACATGAAATACAGGCCCTTACTCCTGACAGCTCAGAGTCAGACTAGAATATAAGATGTGACGTGTGGTGACAGCCTGATGTTATGGACATTGCAAAATGCAAGAAAATGGACAGAAAGTTGTCCTCGCCAAGAATTTATGGAATAATTAAATTACTAGTCACTCAAAAATGTTTCCCCAGAAATAACAGTGATTTTTATCATTTGTCAAATTCAAATGAGTTGAACATTGTAGCTCGGTTTAAGGACTAAGTTTACCCTCACTGTGTTGGCAGTTACTGTCACATCAAGTCCTGGTTCATCCTATGATGCTCTTCAGGTACTCCTACTCCCATTCTGCTAATTGGTCAGTGGGCTTTTCCAGCCAATCACTACTCAGGATTAAGATTTATCTGCAGTTAGAGCATGACTGTTTAAGCCTTAAACTTTTGGTTATGTTAGTTTAGTTGTTGATTAGCCAGATTGGCCTTAAAGGACATTTTCTTTTGTCCGCTAGTTGCAGGTTTGCACATTTTCTGGTCTTCCTTTACGGTTTGGTTGGTGGCAATTTGTTCTTCTCACCTGAACTGTGTTAACTAAAAATCATCTCATTTTGTTCTGCTTCACTTTTATCAGAGCTAGTGTTCAAATATTGGACAATAAAAGGTTTATAGCTACAGCTGCATCATTTCAAAGGGATATTCATATTCAATCATGATCATCTACACACAATGGAGCTCTTTTTGTGTGCGTATGTGTTTGATAAAAACAAGCATGAGAATCTATTTTACATAAAAAATAAACTAGTCCCTAGTCTTACATGCAGTGCTGATGGAAAGCCGGCAGGTGAAGAACTCTAAGGTTAGGAGTGTATACTTATTTTTTGTGAGTATGTGTGGCTGAAACAGAGATACTGATTTATGAGTGTACTTGAAGAAACTTGTGTGTGGTATGTGTGCTGTACCAGTCTTTGGTGAGGATCCAGACACGCTGAGCGAACACTCCATTTTGGCCGTTTCCCACGGATAAACGCTGCTGATGTCGGAGTGGACGGCGATGTTGAAGGATGGGCCTGAAAAACCAGCACATGAACGAGCTTAAGTCAAAATCATTTGACAACACGCGTCTGAGGAACTAAACTGAGATCAAAGAGATTCATTTAATCACAGAATGCTCTTAAACCAACATGCACTGTAATTCGGCATTCATGTCCCCGAGGACACAGTAGATTTCAGAGAGTAAACACTGCTTTAAGTTGCAGGGGGGTTAGATATTTAGAAATCAACACAGAGGAAGCGGCAGCACTGTGGATAAAAAGATGGAAGCTGAAATCGATGTTACACACTTCCTATTGATTTGCAGCCACGGCTGCAAGCCTAACATTACACCAATTATTCAGACCTATAAAGATTTATCAGTAGATTAATAAAGGGTATAAATGTTGTGGATTAAATTAATGGGACAGACTAGAGCCTTAGACCCTGGTCGGGCTCTTTTCCTTTTTATGCTTATGTTTAAATGTAATCTAAAAGAAAAAAAATTCCTTTTCTGCATGCCATGTGTTCCCATTAAAAATTCAGTTCTGATGGGAGAAATGAAAGAAAATTGCAAGCAAGACTCACATCAAAACATGTAAGAGCTGGAGAGGGCCACAAGCCCGATAACACTGGCGGTACGGTTGTGGAATGCTTATATTCCTATTGTTCAGTGTCATGCACCTGTACTTCTGTCAAGTTTCTTACTCTTAAGACATGGACCTCTTTCCCCTGCGTGAAAGTCACCCACATCCTATCAACTGAGGCAGGATTTGATGGACCACCTGAAGGACTTTTACTCTGGAGATAAGGGTTCACATCCCATCTGGCACTATTCTTTTCCATCATTTTCAAGGCTGGGCATCAAAACGTAGCACTTTTAGCAGCAGCACCACATCTTATTGGTACTACCAAGCACTCAAAGGGTAGAGCAGCTGTAAAAATGCAATCTAAAACTTCTCTTAAATTGTATCCCCCCTCAGTTTATTTTCAGTTTCCCAATAAAAAAAAAATAAAAAAAACACAATCTGGAAACAATAAGCTCCACACAAGATGAGAAAGGTAATAGTTTAGATAAATCTATGTACATGCTCATCTACAGCACAATGAGAAACAAGCGTTCATAACAAGAATGAAATCCAGTCTTTTTCATCTATTAATATATTTGCAGCAGCCCCCCCCCTCCCCAACCCCCATAATAAAACTTCAAATACAAATTGGCTTTCTATTTTTGGAGCTGTGTACATTGGTATTGCTTGCTGCTCTCCTTTGATACTGAGAGAAAAAAATGGAAAACTGAAGTGCGATTTGTTCTCCACGTGCTCCACAAAAACACCTCTTGGAAGTTTTTAGAAATCCCATTATATCGTTTATATTGTTCAAACTGTTTTTACTGAAAATATTCTTTGAAATACCCTTTTACAATGTTAACTACATGCTAGAGAGAACAATCCATTCACTGGGTTTTTGACATGGAGAGAAGTAACATTGCAAAAGTACAACCATAAATAATCTTATATCATGTAGGTGGGTTTAGCATCTCACAGATAGACCCATCGTAGTCTCGTACAAAGAAGCTTCACCTTCCAACCCTTTAATTTTCAGTATTTTGGATCAATTCAAAACGTAAGAACATAATTCTTACATAATAGAAAAATGCTAACGCAGCTCCAGCCCTCTCTGGAACCCAGAATTGGATTGAGTTGGTATAGAAAAAAAGATGTAAGCATGGATAATTCAATTGTCTTCAATAAAGAAAATCCAAAAACTTTGCACAAAACAGAAATCTGCTGCAGCAGTGTTTTTATTACCCCCCCCCCCTTTCTGAAGTCCTTTAGACTTTAGACTAACACAAAGTCTTGTGGTCCAGATTTAGAGAAAAAAGAGAAATGTGACGTCAGAGCAAGTGTTGGGTTAAGAATCACTGGGACCCATGAACATGTCAAGCAGTCTCATAATAATTTGCCCTGGACTCAAGCGTTGCAGCCAGATGGCTCGGCGGACAGACGGATTAGCAGACGAACCAACCGCTCTCCATGGACTGGCAAACTGGTCAAATCCAAGTTGATCATTTGCGGCTGAAAGAACTCTGATGTATAAATTCATGAGACTAAGCTGATTCAAAAAAAGTGTGATAAAAATGCTCAAGAGTGGCAGCAGTCAGTTTCTGACAGTTCTCCGTATTTAGAGGGTTTTTAGAAGATCTGATTAATCACAAAGACTTGCAGGAGTAAAAGTGTCTCTAGAGTTGGAGATCAGGATTAGAATAACCTTCAGGGATGCTGCTGAAAACCAGAAAAACCTAGAGCGACATCATAAAGTCTCCTAAAAAAAAATCCAGGTAACAGGTCGGGGAAAAAGAATCCATGAAAATGTCGCTAAAGGAAGACAACTTCCTGTACGCATCCATACCGGTCTTAATCTTTAAAGTTAACATGTTTTTTCCTGTGACCGCTCCATATTCATGTTGCTACCCTGCTGCAAAAATCACTTAAAACGCTGAATTATTTAAAAGGAAATGTGCTGGTGAGACTTTGCATCTCCACATATGTCCTCACAGAAGATCCCTACACAGGCAGAGGTACCACAACACATGTCTGAAACATTCAAGATACAGCTGGAAGATTGGGAAACTTGCCAGTGTGAGGACACACACACACACACACACACACACACACACACACACACACACACACACACACACACACACACACACACACACACACGACTGAGTTCTCAAAGCTTCCGTCCCCCAAGGCAAGTATAAGGGGCTCTTGAAAACTGCTCGGCTTGAAGCTTGCACGCCGTTTGTGTGGGTGTGTTTGTGTTTAAAGCGGGGAGGTTGCTCTTTGTGGGGTCAACTCAAAAATATTCGACTTAGGCACACACACTTGAAAGATTCCACACACATTGAAGCGAGCTGAGAAAAAGAAAAAGGCGAAGCAGCAGTGCAGATCTTTGCAGCTGGCTGATTGGCCGAGGGGCTTCATTTTGAAGATGTCCCAGAGAGAAATGGAGGGAGGAGGATGGAGACGGAGGGGGTGAGAGTGAAAGGATGGCAGAGAAGACGGAGGAGGACAAAACAGTGAGTAATAGAAAGAGGCGATGCGATGCTCAAGGGCTCCTGCCTTCCCCAGAGAAAGACATAAGATAGTACTCAATTTATCTTCTTTTTTCCATCCTTTGTTGTCATCTTTCCTTCTTTACGCACCATCTCCTTTCCATTACAGTCTTAAAGCATTTAGCCTTTTTCATGCCTCTTAGATAATTCAAAATATGGCATTCTGTCCTGTAACAACTATGTGCAACCAATAGAGGTGTAAAAGCTCTGAAAATAAGACCAAGTCTGCAACACAAACGCTCATGGTCTCAGTGACTGACTGAATATGTCAGACATTCCCAAGGATTAATGTCATTCCTGGAGATCCCTCTTTATTTTCCAGTTGTGGATTACATTATATCAGTGGCGGTAATGCGTCGGTCGGTTGTTTAACAACCTCCAATAAAGCAGAAGAAGACGTTCAGTTAGCCGCTAGTTTGTAGAAAAAGTTATGTAGAAGTATTAAAAAGTACTTTCTTTCTTGTCCTTACCTGCCTCTTAATATCTCCTCTTTGCATCACTTCTTATTACTCTCCACCTTTTCTCATTTTGCTGCTCTCAATTACTCCATCCTTCCATAACTCCTTCATGCACGTGTCCCACCAGCATCGTTACCATTCCTCCCTCTCCTTCCCATATTCCTCCTCAGTCCACTCCACCATGTCCCTTTCTCCCTCTTCCTCCTCTCCTGTCTCCCACTTCAGAGTCAGATCAAAGAAAGTTATGTAGGCCAGTGGCTGCGTTTGGCATCTTCAGGCTTAAGGTGTGTATGTGTGTGCGTCCATATTTTTGTACATTATTAGGGACTTCATGTTGCTTATTATTAACACTGAGTGGGTGGAGGAAGCGTTTTTATTATGAGCCTGGAAATGTACAGAACATATTTCTATCAATAGGCAGTTACTTAAGGATTTCCAGGATAATTGCAGTCTGAACATTTATTCATTTACTAGTATTTGATCAGAGTGTTATAAAAGTGAATGTGATTGAAAGGCTGGAAAATGTCTTTAAATTATTGATGAACCTCACAATGTTGGAAAATATTTCCTTAGCATTAAGGATTCAGTTTCATTTTATGAAAAGAGCCGAGTTCCTTACTAAACAAATACTGGAACACCACAAAAGATACATATGAGGGTGAAAGAGACTTAAAAAAAACATGAAAGGAAGCAGAACTTGAAGTCTGTAAAACTCAGAGGAGCAAAGCTGGAAGTGCTCCAGTAAGAGTAATAACGGAGGCTTTAACCCTTAAGGTCCTATCGGGTCAGAAGTAAGACGTTTCATATTTCATGACTAAGCGGGGGTTTTCTTAGTACCCCCCCTATCTATGTGCCTACGTAATATACACCGTTGGAAAGCAAAGCCTCTTGAGATGTGATTGTATCCTAAAAAGGTGTGCATCTTTCACAACTGTAGACTGAGTAAACACCAGCAGCAAACACAAAAATGTATGCACCTCCACATGTATAACCTTTCAGTTTCAGAGAAGCCCTGAAACTATGTTTACATCTGAAGTGAATATAACGTTTGAAGAGGGAGGGAACATTTTTCTTGACAAGTAAGCATTTCCAAATGGCACATTATTTGGCGAGCCTGGTCCTGCTCTGAGAAAAACCTGCATCAAATACTCATTTTCTGCTGGATTTTAGTCAAATTTGAAACGGGACAAGGAAAAACTGTTAATCAGATCCTGATTGTTTGAAAATCCAAAGTGGTAGCTTTCAAAATAAACTGTGGTTTTTCCTTTTTTAGGCATTTTAGGCAAAAGATAGTCATAATTTGTCCTCCAAGTTGCATCTTAAAGGGACACGGTGTAACTTTTGGCCACTAGGGGCGCTAAATCTGTAACGTCCCACAGGCCACATAACACCGTTGCAAAATAAACCGTTTTCAGCTTCTTACTTCGTTCAGCCAGGACAAACTTCCGATCGAAGAAGATGAAAAAGTAGCACAAAGCAGAGCCCTCCGTGTTTATAGAGGGGGAGCATAAAGCAAAGCGCTGCAGGTCACATGATCCCATGCGTAACGGATCCGCTCCTGCAAAGTTACAATGTCTGGTTTCTGAAGAGGGCAGCCCCCCTCGGAGCGCCGACACGCGTCTAACACTTTATATCGACCCCAGAAATCATCCATCATTACTCACATAAGGCTGATATTTGGGTCAAAAGTTATACCATATCCCTTTAAGATTTAGTTTCTACTGAAGACTCCACTCGTGTCTCGACTCCACTCACTAATACTGAACTGAGATCTGTGTTGATAAAGAAAACCCCTCGCGTGGACTCACCGTTTTCTTCAAAATTGATCCGGATTTTGTTGGACTGGGCGCTGGTGGCTTTAGTCCACGTCTGTCCCGGTTGTTGTTTTGTCCACGCAGTGATGTCGCACCAGTAGTAACCTCGGTCGGACAGCTGGACGCCCGCCAGACGAAACCGGAACTCTGCTGGACCAGACTTGGTCAGAACCAGACCATCTCTGAGGGAAAAAGGTGGAAAAAAGATTTATAATGAAGATGCAGACTCGTATTATGCGTGTTGATGTGTGCGGGAAACTGGACGTGTACCTTCTGTTGGGGTCTGTGGCGCCGCCGTGCTGCACCACGTAGTCGGGGCTCAGAGTCATGATGGTTCTTTCGGGACTCTCCAAGCCCTCCTGTGTTTGAATGAGCACCGAGTAGCTCGCCTCGCCGAGGTTCTGGGGGGCCACGGTGCAGCTCATTTCAAATGTAGCTCCGCCCACAGAGGCTTCGCGGGTGCGCTTGGCCACGACGTTCAGAGTCGGACCTGAAAACACAAGCAGCTGTTTGATCAGTCAGGATACCAGAGAGAGGAAATCCCCCATGAGAGGACCACAGGAAGGGATAAGTGAGACGTTCCTATGAGTCAAAGCGGACACACACACACACACACACACACACACACACACACACACACACACACACACATACACACACACAATAATGCAGTTACATCACAGCTAAATTAGCTAAATTGAGGTCATCAAGTTCAACACAAAAAATGATGTAAATGTGTGAGTGCATTGTGGGTAAAAAGCGAAGACAACAAGTGCTCCGTTGTCTGGAAATGAAATCTAGACATCAAAGCCGATCCATACGAGTCAACAACAGGGCCACTATGGCTGGCTTGCAGTGTTTTAATCATTAATGGGTCTTTATTGTTTGGATTTTCTCCATTTCTTCCAAAAAAATACCTCATTAAGAACCTCAACAACCTTAAGTTTCTTCATAAATCTATCGAGGATAGTGTGACTTGCATAACTGTGCAGAAAGAAAACTCATTTTTTGGTCCTTCAGATGCATGCACCCAACATTTAATCTGCATAATAAAGTCTGCAGGTCTAACAGCAAACAGCCTCGCGTATTTAGCTGGCCGCAGTTTGTGATCGAGATCAAAAGCTGATGCAAAGTCTAGATTTGTTTTTGCTGCTCTTGGTTATTATTCATTCCTTGCCTCCACAAGCACCAGTAACAGGCAAAGATGAGTATAAAACATAAATAGATGTGGTTGCGTTTCATAGAATAGCAATTACTAATGTCAGTCAAGCAGTAACCCAAAGAATAAAAGAGCACTGATGGCTGGAAGGCAGATGAAAGGAACTTCCTTACGTTTGGTGTCCCATCGTACAGTCAGTGTTGAGCTTTTGCGCTCAGACGTCTTCACCATGTCTCCCTGAGCGTTAACGCTCCAAGAAGAGACCATGCAAACATACTGGCCCATGTCAATCTCCTGCAGCGAGAAAAAGACTCAGTTATTCCTCAGTTCCATCCATGAAAGCATGATTTCCATTTCCTGACTGCGACGTGCATCACTTCATACACATTTACCCCAAATGCAGCCCGACATCTTTGAAATGAAACATTAAAAAAAAGCCAAACATTTGCATCTTTCACTGCGTTTGTGTGTCTGTTGTCGAACCTGTGAGCGAAGGAATCGCAGCTTGAACGTGTTGGGCTGGACTCTGCTCAGAGACAATGCTCCGCTCTTCAGCCTGTCTGCGTACATCGATTCTGGCAGCAGGTTGCCGTTGCCGTCCAAGGAGCCAATGGGATGTGAAGTCTGAGGATCGTCCCCGATACCTTGGAAAAATGGGAAAATCTGAGTAGAATGGGTTCGGTTTTCCTGCGTTTTGCAGTCAAAAATTCATTTTTAAAAGAAGTCGGAAGTACCAGGAAGTGGGATGTGCTCCCAGGTGACACCCAGTCGGCCCCCTCGAGGCAACTGGGTGATGTTGGTCACATGACAAGACAGTTCTGTGGGTTCAGCCGTCATCTGAGGGACCAGGGTGGCTTCGAGGGTCGGCGTGAAGTTCGGCTCTGTGGACACAGAATAAAAATGAGTTTAAAACGTAGAAGCTTTAAATGAGGTTATGTTGTTTATGCTTGGTTTGAACTCTCCTGTAAAATCTGCAAAGTCCATCTTTGTCTTTAGGAATTATTGCTTTTTTTGATGGTTTTGATAAAAAGGCACAGAAAGAACACACAGCCTAATTTTAGCCCAATAGTTTCATATAATATAAACAACTTGATTAGAAACAGATTTTCTGCATCAATGACCAAAACACAGTAGATATGCAAAGTTTAACGGTGGTTGGTTTGATGAGGTTGACACTTGAGAGAATTGAGAGAGAAACTCCTATTCTCCGAGGTCCCAGATCTGTGCACCTAATCACACAATTTCATGCTATGCGAAAATGTAATTTATTATATATTGTAAGGCAAACAGGAAATGGGCAAAGATATTAATTAAAATGTGTAAGCATTAATTATGATACAGTATACGAGACAAAAAAATAGTTTGTTCAATTATGACAGACTTCAAAGTCAGTGTTTGGTCTTTAGCAGCTTGAACCCTCTTAGACAAGCTTATTTCATCAAGTAGCCAGGAATTGTTCTTCAGGCTTCTTGAAGGACGCCTTTGGGTGTTGGCTACCTTTTGTTCGGTTCTCTGTCAAGCTGGTTGAACATTTCTTTAATAACATTGAGGTCTTGGTTCCAAAGGAGGATTCATCCAGTCCAGTTTTTGTGTCATACCTCAGGCTTTTTCTCCTTTAAGAATAACTTCTTCCATGCAGATCATTTCTGATGGAGGCTTCTGATGAGATGGAAAACATAAAAAGGTGCAAATGTATCTCTAAAGGTACTGCCTCAGGTCTTTTAGGACATCACCTTCAGATACTGCTGATCTTCTTTATCAGATGCTTTTGTTCTTCTCTTGTCCAGTTTTCACAGATTATACAAGGACAGACTGACTAATGCAGAGATATGTCAAGTTTCCAGCTCATAGCTCTTTGGGAAAATTTTATATCGAACAAATAATGCAAAATGCAATTTCCCCTCGGGGATCAATAAAGTATAATTCATTCATTCATAATGCAACATTGCAAGGTTTAAAATTGGGTGTGTGACATGTGTAGACACTCGTTTATCCCTGAAGCTGGAAAGCTTTTTTTATGCTTGGATGATTCATAGGTCAGTGTTAAGTGGCTTTAAAGAATACAAAAAAACCACACATTCCTCTGAAAATGATCAGGTACAAGGACTGGACGGAAAATGCATGAAAACGCAGCCAATATGCAAAAGAAAAACTTTCTGCTGTTCAAGACCACATGAAGAGATTATAATATAGTCTGACTGTTTGGAAAAGGACAGAAGGTGGATCATGCTTTTTGCACAGAACTGTAATTATACAACATTAACCAGGCAACATCCTCGTTTTCTTTCTCTACATATTGCATCCCCTTGCAGCTCAGTACACCCAATCAATCAAACAACTTGCTGTCTTAATTCGTTTAATCCGCCAGCAACAATTGTTGACAGTCTTTTGTTTTTATTCTGGAAGCTCTAGAAGTGAGCAAAGTGAAATAAAGAATAGGTTGCAAGAGGTGCAACTAAAAGTGACTGTTCAGACAGAGTACTAAGGCAAAACGTGCCATTTGCCTGCTTTACTGTTGAATGGTAAAGCTGAGATGACCTATCTGGAGGAAGAAGATTTCAACCTAATAAGTGCAGCCTTAATTTGCAAGAGTCAAATGCATATTATATGCAAACCAAAAGGGAAGTCACTGGATCTGAGCATAGAACGGTTGCTGACTCATTATGGGATTCTGCTCACATCTGGCTACAGATGTGTCATAGAGGCAAGTTGCCATGGATGAGAACCTTTTGCCCCCATTGCTGAAATGATAAAGCAAGATTTTATACACATACATATTTTCAACTAGTTAAACTTGGACCCAGGTAGACCCAAGTGAACCTAGTTAGATTGAATACATTAAATTACATTGTCATTACTAGTTGCCTTCATTATGCACAGTCATGATATCTTTATGTATCTAAAAAAAAAAGAAGGCCTGAACACACTTGTAAACATGCCTGGTTATGACGCATTATACGGTGGCGTTATGTCAATCTTTATACAAGTATAAAAGTGTAATGGAAGACTTTAGACGATGCATGTTCCCACCAACATCACCAATATGAAAGGTCTAAGGAAATATAGAGATGCATTTATTTATTTTGTTGGGAAATTTGGGATTAATTAGGTCAAACACTACTTATTTTCAGACTGCTGTATCAAACATTACCTTCTCCCCTATCAGAGCTTTACATACAACTGTATGTAATTAACCCTGTAGTCAACTTAGCTTGATTTATGACTAGTTTAAGCAGGGAATCAGTACTCCGAGGACACAACTCTCCCTCCAGAAGAAGGATTCGCTTCTCAGCGTAGTTTCGCTTTCATCACTCGTACCAGGTTTCTGTTAACCAACACCCAGACAAATGCCAAGCTCATTTTTTTGATGGTTTCAGGCTGAAACGGTTTGATGACTGAGCCAGAGGACAGAAATAGACCTGAAATAACACTTAATTGTGTGAGATGAGGTGTGTATCACAGTGTTGATAGTGTGTGTGTGTGTGTGTGTATGTGTAGGTGATGAGGCAGGCCCTCTCAGCCAGACATCCAGATTGCAACCTTACACGCCGATGAGCAGGACACACACATGCACACTGAAATATACACAACACACACATACACACACTAGCCATCCCTGACACAAACCAGCTTTGTCACATCAGTACATGCCGCTGAACACACACAGCAAAATGCTATAAATACAAGCACATACAAGTGTGTGTGTTTGGCAAAGGCGGCGGCCTGCGTGATGTCAGTAGGACGTCACACACACACATACATACTGACTCATGCACTGTCACCATCTGCTGTGAAACACACGCACGCACACACTTTGATCAATGAGTGTGTGAAGCTTCTTTGCCAATTAGCCACGCGCCCCTCTCTCTAAGACACACACACACACTCTCCGAGAGGTTGCCTTATTTAGCTGAGCTATACAACCAACCATCACTGCTCCAGGAGATCGATTCAGTGTATTGTTGCACAGCATCTGAACAGTTTTGACAGTTTTTTCTTCTAAATTTTGTGCAAAATCAGATTCCCCCCCCTTTTTTTAAAGGATTTCCAAAACTTTTTATCAAAATGAAAAAAAGGCAGTAAGCCCCGCTTTGTATTGTTGACCGGAGCCTGATCGTGATATGCCGTCATTTGCCGTTCAATGTTCAACAAGTCGATGCCACAATATGATTTCAATTCACAAACAGAGAATAAGAATGTAGTGACTTAAATTTGTTCGCATGTATTTGTAAGATTTCATGATGACCTCAAGGCAAGTCCTCATAGCAGAGTCTGACCGGCAGATTGAACCGCTCCTCTCCGATATTCTGCACTCTGAAGACTTAAGCAGAGACAAAACTGTGTGAAACCAGCTTTTCAAAAAGACAAAAAAGCTCTATTAGTGTGTTGTTGGGGAGGCAGAGGGAGGAAAAATAGGTCAGTGTCAATAAAACAACAAACGGCTTTCATCACGCTGCCTGTGTTCATGTTGAGGATCCACTCGTTAGTTTACAGTCAGTGTAATGACGCCACGTTTACTTGCCGATGTGGTTGGTTTCAGATTTTTCTTCATCTTTATTTTTCTGTTAACATGAACAGAGAGTCAGAAATGAAGCCAAGTTATTTTGATTATGAATTCCTATAACTGGGTTTTTTTTCTTGAGTGAACATGCTCCTCGGCTCCTACGGGCCATCAAATTACTCTAAGGCCCTGTCTACACGACGGTTACACCCAAAACTGTTACCATGTAAAACAAGTATCCACAACTCAACAAAACCTTCGCATTGTACTGTGTTAGCATCATCGTGTAAACCGGGCCTAAATGTTGAATTTTTTGCCACAAAGGTCTATTTTGAGTCCTTTATGGTTCCTTCAACAGCTGATACCTCTTCATCATATTTTAAGTTCTTTTAACAACATTTTACTGCTATGCAGATGATATTAACTTATTTCCTCTTAACACCATGATTTTTAAAAAAGGTACAAGTCTTGCTCTGGTGCTTAGATTCTGTCATAAATTGGATGACTGTTATGAAGAAAACTGAAGTCCTCGTCTGCGCCCCTGTTAGATTTTTACCTTAAATGATGGTGATTCTCAGCCTTATTTGTAAAACCCTCAGTTAGGAACCTCGGGTTAACTCTCGATTCTGAATGCTCATGCCTCATTCAAGGCGTGACACAATAATATTTACTTTCAAAGTTATGTTCAGTAAACATTACTTGATTTAACCCAATAATTAAACATTTCCCTTTACTCTTTCACACAAAGCTAGTGGTTATCTTGCACGTGGTGAAATCTATTCAATGCGCCTCCTTTTTTAGGTCATGCTTTACAGGCTGGCGAACCATCCTCCACAATGACACCTTGATCGTTTTTTCTACAACCAAAAGAAATCCAGTAAAGATGACTTAATCCGTCTTCCTCTGCCATTCTCTCCCACTAACACAACTTTTCTGCAACTGGCATGGAAACAAAACAAAGCAACACAATGAGTAACATACACTTGTTGCGTTACTTTATTTTTGTTTAGTGTGTGAGTTGCACAGATCTGTTAGGGTTCAAATATAATCTTTTCCGGAAAGTGAAAATATCGAGGAATCTTAATGATTAATCGTGGTGTTTAATACCGCGATTAATTGTGAAATCAAGTAATCGTGACATCCCTAAGGCCAACATGGTAAATAATGTGTTCTTAAATGTTTTGCCAAGTAAAATAAAGGGTTAAGAAAAATAAAATAAAACAAAGGAAATGATCATACATCCCTAAAATTTCATCACGTCTAGATTATTGTTTTATACATTTACTTTTCTATATATTGGAATATGTTCAGAATGTATGGAAAGCAGGTCCCTTAGGTCATGTGATCAGGGTCTGCTGTGTTGTGGCTTTTTTACCCTTCAGGTCATGCTGACTTAACCTGATATGAACCCAATGTTCATATTCCATCTAAACAGATTAACTAGATCAATAGACAGAAGTGCAGAGCTCAACAGTTGTGTGTCAGGTTTGAAGAGTTGTGACACCAGGATTTTCCTGGAATGTGTTAACTTTGTATTTTCTGCTTCAGCTCATTTGCAGGTGGGCTGCATGCCATAACACTTATCAGCATGACGACGAGGGGCGTGGGAACCTGTAAGCTCATCGGTGACGCTGCCAACGCTGGGCAGGGAGTTTAACACCCAACCGCAGCAGAATCAACAGCTACAGGGATCATAAGAAGTGAACTCGGCCAAAACGGCCAAAGGAAAGCGATATGCTCTGGTTTCAATGTGCAGGTGTGTGCACGCACGTTATGTGCGTGAGTGATAGTAACACCAGATATGAATGAGCCGGTCGAGCTGTTCCCCGTTTCTGTCAACACGCAGCATGTCTCCAAGGACATCGGGGAAAATAAGGGGCCGACACTCACTGAGCACATGTACTTTCAACATCACAGTTTACAGCTAAAACAACAAGGACATTTAAATCACACAGAGATGTGAGGTTATACAGATCCTTATATAAAGGAAAATTAAATTTTTGATGTTAAATACTGTGCAGGTTTTAAATTAAAAACAAATTTAATTAGGAAAAGCAAAGCTTGTTAAATAATAAATATAGATAATAAATAAGAGACGTGTGAATATCATTCAAATATTTAATCCACAGATAAATTGGAGCCGATGACTGAACTGAGCTCTCCAGCTGGACTAAAAGGTACTAAAATGGTGTAACTTTATAAAAAAAAGAATGAGCAGCTTCTTAGAGCCTGTGGCCATGAAAAACCTCCTTAACTCAAAGGCAAACAGAGCAGTACAACCAGAAACAATGGGGGCAGTGCTGAGCAGGGCAGCTCACATGTGACCAGAGAAAGGAAGAAAAAAGAAGAAGCAGCAGCAGCAGTTGTGACGACGTGTTATCTAATGGCTGCACAGACCACCCCGTCTACTGTGCTGCCTTTTTTACATCTTCCCGAGAATGTATACAAGCATAATCTCCTCCACGTCGCCATGTTTGGTTGTCTGAAAGTGATGTTGAAACTTGGAGGTGAACTCCAAACGCTGCACAGCCCTCTAGGGAATGTATTGCCCAACAACCATGTCGATGTAAAGGACGTGTGGGAGTATGTGTGCAGTCACGTATGACAACGATTGAAATGGACCTACCCATTTATATTCATAAAGGGAGCGTAAATGATGGTCCTGTTTTAAACGGTTAACTCTTATTGAAGCGAACACACAAAACAGTGTAATTACACATCACTACATTTATTTGACAAATTCCTTTTCTAAAAGTGACAACATTTTTCACCATGAATTTTCCCGATCCATCAAACTGTGACATTGATGCAGCACACACAGACCCAACATAAGGTCTGTTCGGTCTGTAACTGCAAGGCGCAGTATCAGGACCAACGGAATAAAAGAGGATCAACAGTGGTAAAAAAAAAAAAAAAAAAAAAATTGAAAGTTTCAAAGACGAAACGTGGCTTGCTTGGTTTAATACCAACTAAGATAATGCTGTTGGGTTTTTTTGGGCCATATTCTCATAATTAACCAAATACTAACCTCCTTTATTGTCATGTTTGTTTTGTTTACACCCTAAAAGCCAATATTCTCAGCCTAAATGGTGAATGGGCTAATTCTAAGGTTAATTTCAAGTTTAATCAACTTAAATTGAAACAACAACTTTGAGCACTTTTAAAGTTTTAACCTCCTTTTTTGCAGCATTCTGCAATGCTTTCACATGTTGAGACCCCAAAGGTATGGATGCGTTCCATGTATACATGCATTCCCACGTAAAAAGGTGGATAGCCTACTAATCGCCCTGTTGGCTGTAGAACCAGCCCTCAAAACCAAGCAAAGGATCTCAAACTCTACAAACATAATGTCAAAAAAACAATAATAAAACTTAAATTAAGATTTTTCTATTTGAGCTCTAAATTAATCTCATACACTTGGAGAACAAATGTCTAGCTTGTTAGTAGAAAAATGCTCCAAATTAGCTAGCTGCTAACTGTAGCCTAGCAAAAAGTAGCATGCTGAGGCCTTCACACTGTCAGTATTTCTGTCACTTCTTACTTTATTTTACTTTTATTTCTTTTACTGGTTGTAAAATAAGGAAGTAGAAGTAACGGAAAAGGAAAAACTTCCCCAGTTTTGAAGAATTATGAAGCTAGCTTTTTTTTCTTCCTTTTTTGCCTGTTTTGAAAGGAATTAATATGCAGGGTGAGACGAGGTGGAAAAAGCACATGACAAACAGCAGTTTCTGCCTCTGGAGGAAAAACATGGCTAATGCTAGCTGACAAGAATAATCAAATGTAAAATCATTTTCATTGGCCGAGAGGACGTTTGCCCATTTCTCATAATTTTATGTTTATTTTTAACGCTTATTAACTCATGTACTGGCACTTTCCAGCCTAGTTTATTTACCCCAAACTGCATTTTTTCTTTGACATTACAAAAGTTTTCTTTAAATTCACTTGACAGTTACACGCAAACAAGGCAACTGGCACCATCTGCCCCTCGCCTGTCAACTGGGGGGCACCATCCCCTTAGGCTGTCTGCATGTCTTGTCAGTTATGCATCGATGGAGAGGGGCAGCGACCTCACGGAGAGGCCAAATCACCTCCACTGACTCCTCTCAGTGTGGAGGAGCAGCTGAACACCACAGAGGCTCTCCCACAACACTGAAGTCCTCGTTGTGTAGTGGCACGAGGCACAAAGATCACGTTTTTTTTATTTTCCGAGACCTCCTCCAGCGACAGCAGCAGATGGAGATAACAACCCGAGGTTCAGTTGACTGTTCCTCCTACAGAGCCTGTGATCGAATACCTTTTTCCAAACCAGCTGACTGAGAGCGAACTAGAAACAAGCAGCCACCTGTCTCTTTTTAACAATGTAACACCAACAAAGACAGCTGGAGAAAGAAAACCCTTCTTGCCACAGTTTCAGTCCAAAGTCTGACTTTTATAGTCAAATCAAGGACGCAAGGAGAAGAAATCAAGACCAATGAAACCCTTTTACCATCAAACATAAAAGGATATTTGAATTTATTTCAACTACTGTGCAGTTTTGGGAATTTTTTTGTTATTGTTGAACCAGATTTTTTCTGAAAGCGACCAACATTTCTCCCCCATGCCAACTAAAAAGAAGTGAGATGAAGCAGAAACGATCGATTGCAGTGAACAGGCTTACTTCCTGGTTGACCTTTGACCTGCTGCACATGCTGCAGCTGTGCGTACACACTTGCGCTGCCCTTCAGATGCTAAATCATCCTCGGAACAATAAACGTGTGCAAAGAAAGGCTGCGTGTATTCGCACACGTATTAGATGAAATAGTCAGTATGAAAAACACGAACGTCTTTTTGATTGAAGTGTTTCCTGACAATAACCACAGCTGACAACATGCACACAAGGAGGGAAGCGTAGCCATGGGTGAGAGGAATCACTTCCTCTGCGAGTGCATGATCCTGCCATGGGAACCTCGGAAACAAGTTCTCCAACTCAGTTTCCTGGAAGGGCTGTGCCTTTAGCGAAGCACTGTGGGAAGAGGAGGCAAATTCAAGGCTGCAGATCAGTAAAACAGGAAGTGACTGGTCAACACGCATAGACACACAAACACAGTTGAAGCGCATGTATGGGCAATTAGAAACTGCGTTCATGTGTGTTTCAGCAGACGCGGTGTGAAGGAATGTGCACCCTCAGGGCCAAAATGGAGTTCTACCAGTGAGAATAGGCTCTTACCTCAGTATGTAGGACACGCAGAAGGCGGTTTTTGAAGCATGGATGTGTGTGTGGCATTTACAGAAATACCTACTTTCACTCTCACACACCCAGCAGACAAATGCATGTATGCACATAGCATGTGCATGCTGTACACGCATGTGACCATGCATACGCAGCAAAAAAAGATCTTGACAAAATATTCTTAATGAGGCCTTTTGATATTTCAGTGGTGCCCTCATGCTAACTGACTCTGATAGCGATTGCACCCTGAAAGCCTGGTTGATATTTCTAAATGGAACACGGATCCTCGAGGCTGACGGAGTCTTCTGGGTATGGATAAGAGATGGCTGTTATTTTAACTGAAGGCTCCTGCTGACATACTAGCACAGGACAGTAGTGCAGCCAGCAGACACACTACACTGTCCTCTGAGACCGATTGCTTCTGATTAAAGTGAAATGCTTATGGTTAATGGCTGGATCAGTCAGCCACTGACATTTCTCATGTTTCTCATTAGAGAGAGAGAGAAAAAAAACAATGTTTTCTGGCTCTGTCTGGGATAAATGGGAAAAACAAAATACTTAATGCTGCAAAATATAAAACTGAAGATTTCAGATGATGCAAACATGCACAAATCTGCTTTTTGTAGGTGCCTAGAACCATCCAGGGTGACCACACCTCAACATGAGAGATACTTTCTTTATTTGCGCTACAGACATTAGATCTGTTCAGTAAGTCTGAGAAAAGCCTTTGGCTGTTTTTGCAATCTCTGACTGGTGGGTAGTACCGTCTCCTTGAGGCCAACCTGCTACAATCTCCTCCCTACAACTAAGCTGCTAAGCTTCACTCTTTTGTAGCTTTTAACTGGGTTTCTGTGGTTTGGAGAGGTTTTAAGTGCTCTTGCTGTATGATATACTGTATAAGTCTTGCATTATGTAGCTGCTGCAGGGAATGCCACATGTCTGTCGAATAGAGGAGATATTCTATTGGTAAAAAATAAATAAATAAATGCAAATAAATTAGGATCTGTCATTTGACAGATGAAGGCAAAATTAACTATAATCAGGTTTGAATTACTGGGGAGCAATGGGGAGTTGTGCGACTCCAAATAGTCCACTTTCAGGTTAGATTTTATTCTATGAGGGTCCTAATGTTTCTTAAATTAAAAGAATAACTAATTTTTCAATTTTATCAAACCCAACAGAGCAAGTTCTGACGAACACAAACTAAAAAAAAGAAAAAAAAAAGAAGGGGGAAACAGCAGGATTCTACCAGCAAAAGCAACAGCATGAACCTTCTGTGCCAAATCTATTAAAATGTGCAAAGATTTATGGGTTAATGACATGTTAGTTGCACCAAAATGCATTAGATCTCCTTTTGATGAAAGTATTATCTGGCTTCTATTTTCTCTAAATCCATGGAGGGGATACATGAGGTGTTTTGATCCGTGCTGACAATGCTGCAGCCAAGAAGCATCAAAGCAAACTGGACTCCAGAAATATCATTAAAAGGTCTTTTATTGTCTCCATACCATGGGCCTTCCCTGGAAAGAAAAGAAAACGAAAAAGAAAAATGGGGACAAAGAGACTAAATGCCACTTTCTTGAAATAAAACGATGATTGAGCTCTTGATGTCAAAGCTAATTTTTAGGCAGTCGAGAATTCCCCCAACCATTGAATGTAGCACAGAAGCTGAACTGAAAGAACAAATTATGTAACAAGTATTTATTAATTCATTAAAGCACATTTCCTTCATTAAGATAAGGGAATTTGGGAATTTGTCATGAATCCAGCTGAAGTTGTTTGATCAATTTCAACTATAAGCTTTCTCTCTTTTTTCTAAAATCCTCCAACCTCCTGGATACAGACATTTACTTTGCAACCTCACCATTTCCACTCATGCAGCCAGGGCTCTACATTGACTTTTTTTTCTAATCACCGGCTAATGTGGCTGGTGGATTCCTTAAGTTACCAGCCAATCAGAATTACCACTTGACAAATTCACTTTTTGGGGAGAAAATAAACCAGATTAGAAATGCAGCAGAATGAATTAAACATGTTTATTTCAATTAATTGTTTACTTTTTTGGAAAGATGGTGAACAATATTCTCTCAATGTTAGTTTAGAACCTTAAATGCAACTTCAGACCACACTACCACCTCCATCTGCTGTGGTAGTTCTGGACTTGGTCAGCCGAACATGCAGGACCCCATCTGAGCCAACCTTATCTATCTTTGTGTAATCTGAAAAATACTCTTTGATTGGAGGCCTGTAGCACAGATAAGTGAGGTATATGAGCCTTTGGCTGGATGGACAATACACTCAGTGGGCATCACTGTTGCTTTTCATATGTTTTTAATTTGCCAATCAAAAAAAAAACTGAGTATCAACTTAAATTAGAGGCTAAAAGGGTCTATTAAAAACCAACATTGAAAACAAACGCTTGACTGAGCATCCCATTCTGTTCATTAGCAATAATAATGAGGGTATAAAGAAATTCTACCACAAATAGCATTAACACACACCCTTCCAAACAAGCTACTGGAGATTCGCCTCAATCAGAAAAACACAACATGGTGTTTAATTCACACATGCAGAAAAGAAAAAAAAAAGAGGGGGTAAAAAAAACAGTGAAAGGAAACTCGGCAGACAGAGAGACCACCCACCATGCCAGTAATTGATTGCTGCGTCGACTGTGTTTGACATCACTGCTCTTCAAGGCAGGATCAGAGCATCGGGCACGCACACACCCGTACACATCGACGGCATACCCAGAGGTAGCAGAGAGCAGGACAGGCATGGCCAATCAATCGTACTCGCAGGGGGAGTCGACAGGCTGACTGGAGGATTAGTTTCCCCTTGAGACTCGGGAGTCACTTGTGGAACCGCAGCATTATTACACATCTACATATTAAGAAATCACCCATTTGCAAAATGCACATGCTCCTGTAGTTACTGTACTCTGGCCTTAAAATGCCCCCTGCTACGCCTCTCACAATACAGAAACCACTAATGTAAGAAGATTATTCGACTTCACACCTTTGCAATGATTTGTGATAGTGTGAGGATGACTAATGGTCCTTTTTTTTTTAATGTAGAAAAAAATGCTAATTTCTGCAAAATCCCCTGCAAGCATGCCTCGCCAACAGTGTGATTTAATCGATATGGAACAGAAACAATCTTTAGTTTCACTCACTGATCTCTGAGACCTTCACGGTCACCGGGCCGGACGTCTTCTCCGCCGCCATGTGCCACCTCCCTCCTCCTCCGGTGCTGCGTCCACTTTTCTCAATGAAGGCTCGGATCCGGCAGGTGTAAAGCCCTCCGTCCGGGCCGCTCACCCCCCTCACCCCCAGCCTGTACTCCCCGGTGCCCGTTCTCTCCAGGCTCGCCTCGCCTCGCTTCTCTTGCGCTCCGCTCGAGGATGCGTTGGAGATCACCACCCCGCTGCGATCCATCGTGACGATTTCGCGGCCGTCGGCCAGCCAGGCCACCTCCAGGGTCAGAGCGGGCAGGTTGTCGGCGGCAACGGAGCAGAGCAGGGCCAGAGTGTCGCCGGGGGAGAGGAGCAGGGAGGTGGAGAAAGGAGAGGAGGATGAGGCCTTCACACTGAGGGAATGGCCTTGAGATGACAGAGACGGTATCAGTTAGAAAATAAGTCTTTTTAAACTGATAAAAAGGTGAAAACTGAACTCTTCAGCACACAAATTTGACAGATTAAGACACTGATTAGCAATCACTGAATAACTAGAATTACTTAAATCACACCCATCCTTCAGAATAACAATAGGACAACAGAAAGAAGAAAAACCAGACTGTTGAACACATGTTTGCTGGACTAAATGAAGAAGGTGTAATGTCTGGTTAGTGAAAACTTCGTATTTCTCAACTGGGTCACTTAGTCCCACGCCACGCCTCGGTTTTTTGGGGGCGCCAGAAATCAATTCATTGATTTTTATTAATCAACAGCTATTGACCATTTAGAGTCAAAATAAATGAGGGTTAGGGGCCAAATTCACCTTAGGGCACATTTACACTGGCACAGTTTGGTCTGCTTTAAGCAAACCCTTCAACAGATAAGTCTGGTAGGTTTGGAGCGGTGTGAACAAGTATTCAGACTCTGGAGCGGACCAAGAAGCGAACTCTGATCTGCTTGACACTTGGGGGGGGGGCTCACAACTTATCTCGTTGCCTCTCCTGCTGCTCATACTGGACAGAATCCGGTGAAAACCAGGTTAGGTTTAACCACCAAAGTTCAAACAGAAACCCAGAGACTGAAAAAATCTGTTGTTGCTGCAGTAAATGAGGCGTTTTCAGCCCTAACCAATCAATGAGCCCGATTTTCATGTTCGATGCAGTCTTTAATGATTTTATCCAGCAGGAATATAACTTTTGACCAGATAACAGTAAATGTAAGAAATACTTAATTCTTTCAGGTTTTTGTGGTTTTAATTGTTTGGGAGGCAATAGTCAGTAGAGGCCTTTAGCAGAAGCATGCGCCATGATAGGACTAGTGTCTCTTAGGGTGCGTCGGTACTGTATGCATGTCACGCAGCCCCAAACTTCTTGCGTGATGGAGTATGAGCCAACATTTTTTATCTACTTTTGGGACTTGAGATAACAAGATATATAATCAGGATCGGACATTAAGACATCAGGGGGGCAGATCACACCCTCCATAAGTCACTTCCTGCATGATGAATGTCTGGTAAACTGCAGCCTTCCACTGTTTCATAAAAACAAGGTTTATCTTCCATGTGGGAAACAGAAGTAAACATTAGATCAGTGTTGTGCTAGATGACTGGCTAGCACAACACTAACAGGTCCTGATTTAAACCCATGCTGAACAAAAAAAACTGAGGAATGATGGGTGGATCTTTGCTTTCCCAAGGCCATCTAGCAAAGATTCTCAACCCCCCCCCCCAAAAAAATAAAGACCAGCAAATTAAAAATGTCAATCTTTCCTGTACATCTTCAAACCAACATGTGAGTCGGGGGTTTAAATATGGTCTCCAGTGACAACATAAACAGCAGTAATACAGGGAAGAGTCTCTGTATGGTGTCTGGACAAGGACAAAAGAGACAAAGCCAACTCTGTTTGACTTTTCTCATCCTCTTTACTCAAGTCAGTAAGTCAATATGAAGTGACTGAGACACAATGGATGTGAGATTGAGACCGGTGTGTGTGCGCGCTGCTCATCTCTGGTTTCATTACAAACCACTGGGTGTTCTGAAGCACTTAAGAGGGTATGGTAGCCCAGAAAGATATAAGATATGGTGACCAGAGCAACCGCAGTGAATGAGGGAGAGACTGTGTGTGTGTGTGTGTGTGTGTGTGTGTGTGTGTGTGTGGACAGAGGCCTCTCGAAGGACAAAATAAGACAGAAAGACTGGCAGTGAGGGTCACGAACCCCCTGGGAGAGTGCGAGGCTGAGAGAAGAAAAAAAAAGCCTCAGAGGAGAGGATGTCTTTAAAACAAAGGCAACACAACAGAATGAGAACTCTCCCACGTCCTTATCTCGTACCACCCTTCGTTTTCTTCCAATGTCACTGCAAATCCGACACATTAGCATAGAAAACGGCACAAACACATGGTTACTTCTCACCACGAATCAAAAGTTTGATCAGATTTAAAGATAATCTATTGCAGGAAGCCTCCCGATAGGATCACAATAGCAAATGTGACTCATTCTGTAGGGTACTTAAAGGCTATTTTGAAGGTTGGATACCAACCAGCTTTGATCTTTTTTGGGTAACAGAGCCAAAAGATATTCAAAGCTTATTTAAGTGAAAGACACATGGAGTTTAGGCAATGCAACAGTATTAAGCATCAAGGCCCAGACATTTAGGAATTGATCAATTCCCCACCAGGCTACAATAATCATTTATAAATGCTAATTAATGAAAAAGAACAGATTCTTTTTTTTTTTGCATCAAATCTTCAATTCAGTCAAACAGTTTCAAATTTTACAGAAAAATCTCAATTTTCAGAGGGCTTCATTAAAAGCATCCCCTTAGGTCTGAATGGTTTGGGTCTTAAAAAGGCAAGCTTATGGTCATGCACTTAACAGATGCATCATGAGCAAATATCCTACTTCCTTTTTCCAAATCTGCTGCCTACGTTAACCACAACGCAGCTCGGCTGCCAACACTTCAGAGAATGAGCGCCTTGAGCCTCAAGCAGACATGAGGAAGAGGCTACAGATGGCCGCTGAGCTCACCTTTCTAATCGTCGTCTTGTTATTCAAACAAATCATTAGCGACAATTGATTACTTCCAGTAAAACCACCACTTCTCACATGCTGCCGTTTGTGCGGAAACCACAGTGTAAACATGGTTTTAATTAACCGCCATGTACTCAAATGTTCAGCAAATAGAGTCGGAAAGTGTATGTTTATATGGTTCAGTAGAAATGTGGATCAATGAACATTAGTTGGGATAAATCACTAAAGGCTGCAGTCTGGTGTAACGTGGCGAAGACATGCAAACTTAACTGCCTTGAAACTATTCCAAGTTTCAGTATCCTACAGTTAGCACATCTTTTGTTGTGCATCAGTGTATACAGATGGAGAAAAATCCAAGAAGATGAGCGAAAGAGCTGAAGGCAGCTTGTTTATAGTGGAATCTGCAGCCATGCTAACAGCTCTGCCTTGATCTAAATGATAATATGAGAATGCCAACAGGCTCACAGCTACAATCCAAACAGATGTTCCCTAAATACAATGTTTCCCCTGGCCATCATTTCAGTTTGATGTGCTAGCATGCTACCAATTAGCACATTGCATAAAGAACAATGGAGACTAATGGGAATGGATGGGTGTGATGTAAATCAACGAGGATCAGCAAATTTAAAACGATTCATCCTAAGAGGGTCATAAATGTCTGATGAATTTCATGGCAATCTATTTAATGTTTGTCGAAGCAAGACACGGATACTGGTTTATTAATTTGGACCAAGAAAAAAAAAAAAAAAGTGGCAATGAATGCTGCAAGTGGTGCTTATCCTGAGCAGATAGTGATGCTTTTGGTGGGCGGTTCATCTTACCTGTAGGAGTGACGGCAACAGTTCCCAACTCTTTTGTACTCTCCACGATTTTTATCCACTTTCCTCCACTTTCATGCGTCCACTCTGTTCCGTTGCATTCATAAATCCCTTCATCAGACGTCATCACTCTGGAAATCACAAGTTCAAACACTCCATTCCTGCCGGGCACCAGTCGGATGCCGCCGTCGGCGTAACGACGGGCAAACTTTGTGCTTGTAACCACTTCTCCCTGAGGGCCAAATGTCAAAATTTCCTCCGATGCTGCGCCCTTCTTCACCGACCAGGTGACAGACAGGTAGGTGGGGTGGGTGAGTTCTCGGGTGACGTTGCAGGACAGCGTGATGTCACTTCCCTCTGGGACCACGGGAGGCAGCGCCTTGGGTGAGACCTTGAGGGTGTTTGGGATAACTGGCAAGAAAACAGACAGACAGTAAATTATGAGAAAATTAGTCACACTGTAACAATCTGAAAGACAAAAAATATAAATAGAAAAAAAACACACTGCATGTCTGTGCAGTGGTCTTTATCTTTACCAAAACTTGAGTCACACTGTGGTCAAACTAAACCCCAGAAGGACATTAAGGGAACATTTTTAGTTCCCTTCACAGAGTTTCACACAACTACAGACTGCAGTTCAATATCCAACATGTTAGGATAGATAAGACATGTTTACCTATTAGGCGCTCAAATAAATCATCCAAATAGTAAAAGATTGTAGTAAAAAGTAAAACCTAGTGTTTAAATCAGCAATATAGCAACTTCTTAGTCACCATAGCTCTGTGTTAATGGAGGTGTGTAAACTTAGCCGTTTTTTGCTATTTTGGCTCCACCTGTTTTGATTTTATGTCAAACCTCGACCTTTGAGAGCAAAGTCAGCATGCAGAGATTTTATTCAGGACAGCGTCAGTTGACAGATTATGAGGCTAAAATGAATGTATCAATAGATATAGCCTCATAAAGGCCAGACCATAACATGCAGATCAGTGACCAAACCTTTTTTTGTCTGCATCATTTTCCAGAGTCTTATTTTCAGGAGAAAAACATATTGGCACTGAAAAGAACACACACAATAAACTATACATTTACACTTTTTCCTCCAGGCATTTTTCATTTATTTTTTGCTACATACACAGTTATTTCTGCTGCTTTTTACCTTCTATCCTCACAAAGCCAACCCCAACTCAGCTGGTTTTTGGCACCACTGTGGATCAAAAACATTGTCTTGGCTTTATTCCAGCCATAGAAGACCATTATTTTTGTTCATGTCAAACTTTGTCACTTGTTGATCTTTGGCTGCTCCCAATTGGCCATTACTGCCAATTTAAGCCATATAATTGGTTTAAAGTTTGACAAGAAGTGGCTTCATAATCATTTCTGGGTCAAAATAGAGGTCTCTTAGCAACATAGTAGTGATAGCAATCTTTGCATATCCCTTTGGAATTAAGCAGCCGTAGCTTTAAGCCTCTTAAATCATAGTAGAGTATGTGAACATTATCTCTGCAGAAGCAAACTGATAAAGTAAAGCAGGAGTAAATGAAAGGTTTTACTACAGACAGTTCAGACGAGGACACCAAAATGGCCATTTTGCCACCATCTGTTCTCAAACTCCCCCAACTGGGAGGACTTTAGGTTAGATTTCCCAAATATTTTCTACCATTTGGGGGAGAAAAATGCACAAAAGGAAAAATAATGCCATAACATGTTCAAGATAAGGACTTATTTTGCCTGTGCAGTCTGGATTTCCCACCTACCTACCTTCTGTTTTTGATGTTAGGCTTATAGCAGGTAAGGAATGAGCCTTTGAGAAATGTCTCCTAAGTAAATACTTCAAAGGAAGCACCAATGTTAAAACTAAAAAGGTTAATGACTCAACATTTAGCCGTTAGGATGTAGGTGTTAACAGGGTGGGGTGACACAGTCGTGAAGAATGATCGCACATTTCTAGTTCATCATGTCAGACTTAAGTCGACTCCAAGTGATTGTTTTATATTAAGGTTGAGCTCAGAGTTTGGGGAAGGTGGGGGTGACTTCAGGTTCTGACGTAAGCTAGAGCTCTCGTCAAGGCCACGGTGAAACCAGAAGCGAATGTGCAAACAGCTCTAGATAAAGCTGTAAATTTGTGATTGCATGTGTAGCGTGTGAGCACGAAACACACCCAGGGGAGTGTTCAGGTAACCCAGTAAACTCTCTTTCACTCTAAGACAACAGCTCGACCTTCACTCTTTCATCTCAAGCTTCTTTTGTTCTAAAAATGCAGCTAAACGTCACATCCGAGCGTCAGGGCAGGTTTTTCTTTTTTTTAAACAAAGCGGTCACTACAACTTCTTTCTTTCTCCTATCCTTGTAAACAAAAAGACAGCTCACCATGTTTTACAAATGTAAAGAATTTGGGAGTTTGTGACTTTTCCTGCAGCCATTTTAAAAGCAATTAAATACATTTTTACTTCATCAAATCACAACATGCAGTTGAAAGAAAAGACAGATGCTTTGAGGAGTTGCATGGGAAGCAGTGAAGCCACAGGGGGTTAACAATGTTCAGCAGCAATCTAAGGGTGGGGTGTGAATGTCTGCAACACAGGCTCTGCTTGATGCTGATGGTATGCACAAAATGTCGTACAAACAGAAGGGGGGGGGGGGGGGGGGGGGGGGGTGTGTC
>JAOXYM010000026.1:8705912-8721045 GCA_028567055.1 Leptatherina wallacei
GGAGGGGGGGAACTGTAGTCTCTAGTGGAGGAGGGGGGGGGAACTGTAGCCTCTAGTGGAGGAGGGGGGGAACTGTAGCCTCTAGTGGAGGAGGGGGGGGGGGGTTGGATGTGTCCCAATAAACTCAAAAGGATTTAGTTCTCGTCTGTTTACACACAATTTTCCAAAATTGCGAGAGAGAAATTGTGTTTCTGATGCTGATGGGAATTAAAAGAAGGACTCTGGACCGTCACCTTGTGTTTGTTTAAAGCATTGTTCCTTCTTTTCAGGGCTACTCGGGAATGTTTCTCCATTTCCTCTTCTTTACTCAGGATGGCCCTTTATTTTCTTTCTTCCATCTGTCAATCTGTCCCGATTACTCTCTCCGTCCCTGCCTCAGACAAGCATCCCCGCAGCATGATGCTGCCATTACCATGTTTGGATTGTACGGACAGTACTAAAAAACTGGAGGATTCTTCCAAAGAAAAGTGTATAAAAAGTCCTATATCAATGAAGTCTGATTAATTAACTCCATCTATACTAGTGACTAGGGATGGGCATTTTTTAAATAATTTTTGAAGTCGGCTAATCAAACCAATTAAAACCAATTAGTTGATTAGTACTGACATCAATTTATGCCTTGCTTTATTCAGATATGCATTCTCTGTCGCACCATAAGCGCTGACTTTTAAAGGGAGTCCCACCATTCCTATAACACTGTACATTAATTCCACATCTCTGCATGGTGAAACATAACTCTCCTCTTGCCCCAAACACAAACCAGTCAACTCTAAAAAAAAAAATAGTACTGAACTATGTGTGCCACTCCAATTAATTGCAAAGTCATGTACATCGCTACTCCAAGAAGTGTTTGGTTAAACAATCTTTATCTCTTTGGACTTCTCCCATTCCTCTCGGGTCAGATGTTCCAGAAAAGCCCGTTGCAGTATCCTTAAAAGATGCTGTGCTGGATAGTTTGCCCTAAGCCACTCCTGGGATTCTGGCAGCATATCAAGTCATCTTGAAATGTAAATCGTTGCCCCAGCCAGAGATCTTGGACACTTAATCTGGTTTTTAAATCAGGATTGCGCTTTATTTCCTGCTTCCATCTTTCAATCTATCCCTGCATCAGACAAGCATGGCATCACCATGGCAGCATGTTTGACTGAAGGGACGCTATTAGAAACATGAGCACCATTTTCACTGGGGACCTCTTGATCTCATTCACAGAGAACAATGGCTTGTTGGTAACCCGTCTTACCAAGGTAAGGTAGGCACACCTAAGGAGCTTGGTGACTCTTTATCAGAAAGATGGGAGTTTTTTGTGCTTGTGGATACAAGTAATCCAGATATTTTCCCTGTATCTCTCAAAAACTCTGCCTGGACACAATTCTGTCAACCTCAAGGCTTGGCTTTCCTCCATTAAGACCTTATATAAATAAGTGTCTGCCTTCCCTCATTATGTCTATTGAATCTTCTTTAGGGTGCAAGGCTTTCCGGTGAGATATCTCAGGTTTTAACTGAAGAGATATACATAAAACTATCTATTATTTCTCAGTCATTATGGAGAAATGCGTGCAGACTGGGGAAAAAAAAAAAACTGAATCTGTTTAAAGGCAAGTCTGAAACATAAAATGATATTATGGTGTATTGATTCTATGATTCTAAAGTCACTGCGGCTTTAAACTATGAGAGACTCATCTCTGAATTTGTCCATTGTGGGAGCCAGTCCTAGTTGTGTTTCAAATGAATCCAAGAAGTGGCAGATGGCTCGGAATAAAGAGTACCTAGCAGTGAATTATTGGACTTACAATGGTGCCACATTTACATCCCTGAAGACAGACGGCTTTGTACGCGTTCAAAGAGATGAGAAAACTTGCCAGCTCATCTTTAGGCTGTAAGTTCACTTGATAATGACAAACATATCTTCATGTAGACTAATTTAAAGGACAAATGTTCAACAAGCATCCCTCCTCTGGCCTGTTTGCCTAAAGCCTCTTGTTGCAAAATGATCATGGGCTCAAGGATTGTTAATTATTAAAAAGTTCTACAACTTTCCCATAAATAAATCATTGTGATAATTGCTACTGTGCAAGGATAGTACAAGAGAATAAACAAGTGTTTTAGCAGGTCTGACTGTCTTGATAATGTTTACATGGACTGCTGCGGAATCCAAAGTATGAATGTTTGTGCTGTGTAATAACATTTGACCACAGCATGAGCGAAATGTGAGCAGTTGTGTTAAATTTGGCAGTAAAAATGCTTCAGGGAATCCAACCACTAACCGAATCCTTGGAACCTCACTGTGGGGTCAGGAGCCCTAAAACTGAAGCAGGCGGAAGGAACAAAAAAAATCTAATTTCTGGCTGAGGTTCATAAGTAGGACAAAATTGGGGAAAACAAAGTCTCCTTATGCCAAGTCAGTGTGTAGAGATGCCTCTACCTTGTCATGTGTCTTTTTTAGCATATATGGAACCTGCAGGCTATATTCTACAGTTCCCATCGTGCTTTAAAAACAAGCATGACCTCAGCAAATCTTTGGAATCAACTCTCAGAGAACTTCATTAAAGCATTAAAAGATATAAGAGTAAGGGGATTGTGATACTAAAGATGAATTCTGGACATGGGTATGATCACAGTTTTGCTCCACTGATTCACAAAGGCAGTACAAATAACCCACTCCTCTATCAATTAGTATAAGCCTGTAGTTTCCATCCCCTCAGCGATCTATCCTTCACTTGTTTCTTACATAACTGAAACAGCCTCAGTGGAGGCAGCGTGTATGCGTAACATGAGTCTGATAAATGTGGTGTACAAGCCTTGACTGGTAAAAAAAAAAAAAACGTCTTAATGACGCCTCCGCTGCAGACATTTTCTCCTGTATATACTGAAAAATGCTGCACTCGCTAATACATATGCTCTACGTGTACACGACAATCTCTCTCGCATATAAACAGCGCTGCCTAGTTAATTCAGGTCTAAATTTAACAAGGTGTCTGGGGAGCCGAGCTGGGAAGCAGAGAGCAGCTGAACATGATGGTGCATTATGGAGCCAACTAACCTGCTGTCTGACATCGCTGTCACTTCATCTCTTAAATTCGCCGTTTCTCAGCTTTAAAAATCTTCCTCAACCTTAACCGAACCCCCGTCCCCTCGTAGTGGGCTAAAGGGCTGTGTTTTGGGGGGCGTGGGTTAAAATCTAGTTCAAACCAAAACATGTGTTAAATAAATCAACAACTAAAAAGACGAAAGGAAAGGAAAATCCAATTAAAAATCAAAGGAAAATGCTGAATATATGTTTCCTGGTCAAAAAATAGCACAAACAAAGTCAACACGGGCAACTCTGTAAATGATCTGAGTAACCAGAAACATGTGGACTGTTCATCTTAGAGGTATTGCAACTTTGTGGTGTCGTTTAGGCAGTTTGGTTTGCAGAAATTTTTCTGAATGTCCCGCACAATCGAACCGAGTCCCCTGGACCATGTGAATGCATCCTTAGAATAACCAGACAAGCATGATCCTGGATGGTGACAGGAAGCCGGACAAGGTGGAAATAACCCACGCCAGAAAGGTCCAAGCTGAGGTACGAACCTTCTCACTGTGAGACAACAGTGCTAACCACGCCACCCACCATGCAAAATCCAGCCAAAAACATAAAGCTGGTGGGTGAAGCCCACTGAGGCCAATGGAGCCAACCAATCAGAACCAGCTGAGCTTTAAGTTGTAACAGGATATACTTAAATATATTTTATGGGATATTTAATGAGTGTAAATCTTACAATCTTATTTCAGTTTCCTTTTATCAACCTGTGACTTTCACTCTGAAGATACAGACAGACGATGTTAGACATGGCTTTGAGAACTTTGTAAAATTAAGTAAAAAATCTATTAGCAAGGTACTACTTGTGTAGCCTGTTGCTTTTCCTATTGGACTGTGAACCTTTCTCCTGAAACATGCATTCATACACTCATTTGCAAGTGCTGCAAGTATTGTGCGTCTTAACATCACAAGGAAAGGTTTTTAATAAATTTATACTACAGGTACCTGTCATTTCACTCATGTTAACTAAACTTTTATGATTATAAAAATTTTTTTATGGAGGTGGGAATTGAGGTTTTGTGGATACAAAGCACTTCAACACACTGTTCCAGCAGATGAGGAGGAAGTATATCTGATCTGGTGGACCACACGGGGTAAGATCATATCTCCATTCAGATCTATGTTTGACTTGCAAATGGATAACTTGTGCAGCCAGTCTTAATACTTCCTCCCTGGTACTATGTTCTTCTAGTGTTGTTCCCATTACAGTGATTAAAACAATGCAAGGCTAATCTTGTGTAATGCATTAAAAGATTATTTCCTCCATTAAGCTCAAGCAGGCTGTGAGGTCTAAGATTTCAACTGTTCTGTGACTTCTACTTCTGATAGCATCACAAAATATTAAAGAAAAATAAACCAACCCAAAACCAACATCGGTCATCGACTGTCTCAAAAAACAACCTCTTTATGCCAATTCTTTATTCTATGTTTCACTAAAAACTGGAAAAGGGTAGAACGTCCTCTCAGGGTCAGAAATGAGATCCTGCCCCAAGTGGAGGGGTTCAAGTATCTTGAAGTCCTAAATGAGGTGTCTGGACTCTCCCTCAGAGATAAGGTGAGAAGCTCGGTCATTCAGGAGTAGACCAAGAGTAGAGCCGGCTGCATCAAGAGGGGGGATCTGGTTGGGATGCCTCCCCGGTGATGTGCTCCGTCCCATGAGCCCCAGGGAAGACTCAGGACTACGTCTGTCTGCTGGCCTGGAATAGCCTCTGGATGCCTGTGGACTAGCAGCAAGAAGTAGCAAAGGAGAGGGAAGTCTGGGCTTCCCTGCTTAAGCTGATTGTGAGCACTAACTCATCCTTCTGCCATCCTTTGTAATGAAATTAATCTTTCTTATCTTGAAATGGCAAGAGTTCACCGCACAAATGGCAACAAGGATTACAGCAGGACGTCATTTTTAGGCAAACAAATACTTATAACCTATTCCTGGTGTGACACAGCAGTGCATTCAACCTTCACAAGCTGTATTTCATTATTTTTTTTCTGGGTTTGCTAGTGGTTGTATATGTGGGGAAAATATGCCATAATGCCAGCAGAAGTGGAAACCCCTCCGACACACTTCCCTCATTATCTGAAAGTTTGACATCCGACATTCTAACATTATGCATAAATGACAGCAATTCAGGCAAAACCTAATCGATTTTCTATTAAATAAATCATCATTCTGCCGCATCAAGTGCTTCTATAGCCTATCTGTGATTCAACATTTCTCCCATACAATAGGATTTATATTTTATCCAAATTTCCATATCCCTAGCCCTCATTTAAATCAAGCCAAGTACTCCCACCTGACATCTGCTCCCATCCACGAGCGTGTTGAGGTGTGTTGTGTGTCTGTGTGAAAGCCAAATGATGAGCCAGTAATTGTCTAAAACCAGCAGGCAGGGATGTGTGTGTATGTGTGTGCAGGAGGAGATATACACGTGGTCAGCAGAGCGTGAGGATAGCTGTTAAATGAACCAACAAAGGCTGCTATCTTCACACACAGTAAAACAAAGCTACAGTAGATCATGGTTTTTCAAACAGTGACTGGACTTAAAACCTCTGAAGAAAAAAAAAAAAAAAAGGTCACACAAGCATCATTATTTCATACCAGTGAGTTGGACTTGAGCCACATAGTTGCCGCTGATGACCAAGTCAGTGCTCGGCGTCTGACACCAGTAGAAGCCGGCGTCCTGCGACTTCACCTCCGCGATTTTCAGCTCCGCCTCGTTGTCTCGGAGGCGCACCACCGAGATGTCGCCGGATGCGATGCGCTTGCTGAGCGTAGAGTCGGAGTAACTGGCATCGAAGGTGGAGATTATTTGTATCTTCTGCCCGTTCATCTCCCTGGACATCTGCCACTCAAAATCCTGCAGGACAGAGTGGGAAGATGAGAACTGCTCCGACCATATATCTATTCACTTTGCGTTGCATTCGTGGTCCTCAGAGGATGAATCTGGTCTTTGTTCTTTTGCAACCACCATGTGAAACTTACTTTAATATCCTACAGCTATCTGTTTTATATTCAACCTCTACAGTGGATGAATTGTTTTTGATTAAACAAGTAATTTCATGAAAATAATCCCCAAGAAAAGCAGCATTTAGTCCCGTGTGAGTTATCTATTGTTGACAAAATCATATAGGTGATTACCTGCTCACGAGGTCCTCCATAGTCTCGAACATCACATTTTATGGAGACTGGCTGACCCTCTACTCTGATCAACGGACCAGGAGACACCATCACCACGCGGGCCGAACACACACCTGAATGGACAGAGAAGAAGGATTAAAAACGGATATAAAAAAAAACCCTCTGATCCAGACAACTGACACAAATTGATGTTCATGCTCAACAGTAACATCAGTAAGGATCGGTCAGATATTTGCGTTTTTTCTGGTGTTGGCATCGTCCGATATGCAGGGCCAAATATCGTTGATGCCGCCAATGTTGGCATTATGGCCGATACCATGGCAGTCTTAATTAAAAATTAAGCACTTATTTTAGTGGCTATTTTTCATGTTTGTGTTTTCCTATCCCCTTAATGCAGGACCTCTTAGTAGTTGTCCCAAAATAACATGAAAACGAGTCATTTTAAAATCAAACATGCATTTGTAATGTTGATATGGATCTTTCAGAGACTCCCATGAACATTCTCCGATATAATTAAATGCATATTTAACCCACTGAAATTAAATTTAAACTTTTGAGACACATGGTATGACAAACTTCATATTCTATAACCACAATTTCATTTTTTGAATAAAAAAAAAAAAGAATTACATTGCTTTTAATATTTGTTGAATAATGCAGTTCACGTCAATTCAAGTACAGTGAATGCAGCATGATTTGAACTTGAATGTTGGGGGCTGCAGATGTAGCGCAAGTTGTTTGGTTGCTGAGCCGCTTCAAAGTGAATTTGCTTTCGTTGATATCAAATAAAGCAAATAAAGGCTGACAATATTTATCCATCAATACTTGAGTTTTTTTTGCAGCAGGTTTGGTGTCATATGTGTGAACCTGCTAAGTGTGGGTTTTTTCTGCCTTGTAAAAAGACACAATGAAGTAAAAACCACATAAAACCTGCTACATCCTTCAGTTTACGGTCTTTTTCAGGAGTACATCACAAACATTCAAGTACAAGGGTCTTGTCAATTGTTGTGTGCCATCAAACTATGTTTACAGGATGGCATCCTATAAATACATATATGTACTAAAAATGACACTTGTAACATTTATTATTGTGTGGTTTTTATTAAGTAAACTAAAGGAGCAACAGCATATCGGCCAAAAATACTGCCTCCAGAAAATTGGCACCCCGTTTCGTCTATTGGCAAAGGCTAATGTAAAAAAAAATAAATAAATCAGTATCGGCCCTAAAAAAAAATCATATCAGTCGATCCATAAATATCAGTAGCATAAAATACAATTAAAAAGTATTTGCTATATTTGGAAATATTCACTGAGGACGAGCTGCAAGTATGGGGACAAGTAAACAAAATGAGCACTTTAGCAGCCTGCTACATGACTCATGCGAGGTTTTGTAAATTAGAGGCAGACAGATGATTTTTTTCCCTGACAGATACCAACACTGTCAGCCATGTTCTAACAAGCATAACAGAAACCAAGATCCATGTGGAGAGCTTGTTGCAACTTGAGGGGAAGCTTGATGACGATGCTAATAATGCAGATGATGTGCAAAACAATGTTTTTCACTTAGATTAGATTTGTTATAGAAAGCAAATGTCCTCTTCCTTGGTCCATAACACCTTCAAACCTGTAACTAGATCATTTTGGTTCTGGAAAAAGCTTCATAAACAAGCTCTCTCTTTAAACAGTCCATCAATACTTTTTTTGCAGCAGGTTTGGTGTCATATGTGTGAACCTGCTTAGTGTGGGTTTTTTCTGCCTTGTAACAAGACACAATGAAGTAAAAACCACATAAAACATGCTACATGCTTCAGTTTACGGTCTTTTTCAGGAGTACTCTGGTTTTAAACATCTTTAACTTTATACAATTAAACCCAAAGACATTGATGTTCGACATGTTGGTCTCTAAGGAAACAGACCGGCTACAAATATATTCACACAGCGAGCAAACTGACTCATGCAACACTTGGTGGGATATCATGTCAAAACTGGTTTAAAACTACTAAATATTGCAATACATAAAAAAATGACAACAAAGGAAATCAAATAAAGCAAATTCACTTTGAAGCAGCTCAGCTACCAAACAACTTGCGCTACATCTGCAGCCCCCAACATTCAAGTTCAAATCATGCTGCATTCACTGCACTTCAGAAGTCAGACATGTTCATTCTTTTGCTCTTGCTTTCTGCTTTTCTATTTACAGTAAAAGTCTTATGTGCATATATATAGTTCACTTCAGAAAGAAATGAGAAAATAACTCTCTGTACCAGACAAGGAAATCAAACTTCTAATTGGAGTTAATAATCATTATTTCCCCCCCCCCTCAGTAATATAAGTTGGAAATCTCCAGATTGGCAATGAATGCACCGCTGTCTCCCATCACAAAAAGTAGCCCATATAAGAAACATTTATTTACATTAGCTTCTAAAAACTCGACGCCTCTTACAGCCTGGGCTGGTTCAAAGCAAACCTGCAAAGAGATTGTACTTAAGAGTGATTAGTGCTCATTTTCTGTGGTCAAACTGCAGATTAAATTAATGAAAGCATCTCAAAATAATCCTGCCAGTCAAAAAATATTCTTTCAGTTTGGTGTGTTGTCTGAGCTCACTTTACTGTGTGTGCTAGCGTGAGCTCTTACGCTAGGAATCATATCCTCCATCATAGAGTATGACATGTTTAAAGGTTCATCTAGTATTATTTGTCATCAAATTTAGATTTGCATGGTCGTATGAAGCTGTAGGAAAGATTTCAATTAAGACGCACCCCAGGAAGACAGAAGAAAATCAGGATGCTCACCATGCTATGAAAAGAGATAGAAATTTATGGTTTAAATTAAAAGTATGCCATCTCTTAGTGGTATTTTGACCAAGTTATTTATATAATTATTTTAAAAGGAAGTAAAATAATACTGATGTAACATAGACTACCTGTATCTGTTTGCATATGTAGGATAAGAGGTCATGGGGCCTCTTACTACTAAAATTAAGCACTGCTGAGATCTATGTTCTTCAATCTCAGTTTCCAGTCTGCCTGTTTGTTTAGTTTACAGCCACCAACAAGGTATGATGTTCAACAGAGAGATCTGAAAACACATCTTGGAAAACAGGGCATCTTTGTCACAACAGCTGCATGAGCAGGCATGTCTGGGGAAAAATAAATAAAAAATTGGATCTTATTTTCCTCTTTGCCCTAGTGATACACATTCAGGTAACTTCAGTTGGCTTTTGACTTGAAAGGTAGTCACAAATATGGTTTATCTAGAAGAACAGTTTTGCTATGATTCATCAAGATAAATGTCAATCAGGCAATCAATCAATCAGAAAGGTTTGCTTTTAAGCAAATAATGACCATTACATTTATTACTTTTTAAACTGAACCATGTCTAACATGACTGATTTCGCTCATCAAGTTCTGCCATTCACTTAAACTTTCAGTCAACCCACTTTGTTTCTTTCTTTTTTTTTTTTTAATAACAACTTGTCCCAAACCAACCCGGTAGCCCTTAAGTGAACCAGACAGACAGATAGACTCGGCAAAAACCAGCCCCTTTGGACTTACTCGAAGGTCATAAAATAAACATAGGTTGGGACGTAAGATTTAACCAAGCTCATAATGAAGCCAGTAAACTAAAGCTAGCTTTTGTTCCGACTCATGAACTGTGCAGGTCAGCGGGTTAAACAAGGACAGCAAACACCTTGCAGTCTGCACTGATAGATGGCAGAAGAAAAGCGAAAGTCTAACCAAAAGGGTTCTTCCTCTTTCGAGTCTGAATTTGTATGCACTAAACTGGCAAACACATGGTAGAGACCATCTCGGGCCCCAGAGCAGATCAACAATATGTTCAGTCTGAGTGGTACCAGAAATACAGATACAACAGCACATGTGTTATGTGACCTTAACAGGACAATTAAACGCAGTGAAAGGACAGCTACTTTCCCTCCTGCAGCATTACATACACACACACACGTCTGCAGAAATACACACCGCATGAGTGCTATGATATTTGATCATCTTGCACTGCACTAATTTAAGCCAAGTCCCTCACACACTCATGGGAGAACTCCTATGGCACTAACTGCTGTGCTCAGAAACATATGGCAAGCTCAGTGCTCAGGTAGGTCAGTGAACAAGCTCTGGTTTGTCCCTGTGGTAAAAAACTGGTTTAACGACTGGCCTCAAACCAGTCTGATGGTGGAAGTCTGGGCTGAATACAAACAAATGAGACTGTTAATCATTGATGGGCAGGCTAGTTTGACTTATAGGCAGCTAATTGGGCCTTGTCACCCCATGTTGGCTAAATTGGTCTTAAGGGAAGGGCTTTCCTTCAGGCTAATAAGAGGTTTTACAGGACTGAGACTGAAAAGAAAGTCCAAAAACACAGGAGCTATAACAGTGATTTAGGTCTCATAGTTGACTGCATGAGACAAGGAAGAAAGAATATGAATATTTTGTGCTGTTAAAAAGGGAGTTTGGAAATGCAACTGCAACGTGGGAGGATTAAATTGTGACCATTTTCCCTTTAAACTAACAGTTTTTACCAGGCAGAAACAGGCAGTAATGATCAGCCAAAACAATATAGTAATTTCAATGGGTTAAGTTTCATCACTTAGAGGTTAAATCGAGCAAAAAACACAATTTTCTCCCATTTAATGAGTTTACTTACATTCCTTTATAAAGATGGTAAATGACAATGGAGGAAACATATTTCCAGAGGTCTGTTCCTATCTACCTACATCAGATTCTACACGTTTAAATAGTTAACTTGAAGAGGAAATGGGAACCTTTTGCCAGTGCTGGGACTGGTTAACGTACAAAATTCCTTTTAAAAAACCTGACATTTGCATATTTTGTCTTCGTTGTCACACACAACTGACTGTAAGACATGATTTATTGACTTATTTTCGATGTTTTGGATTCATTCTTCAAGTCGGCTTAGTGTCATGCAGCATCCGAAACCTGAGATACACTCAAACTTTAACTTTTTAAAAATCTGTTGGCTCCTGTTAACGCGAAGTTCTTCCTTTAAAATCTGCAGCGGGTGGTAGCGACTGGCGTCGTGGACCAATGGGAAAAGTTTAAAATGCATTAAAACACAGCCCGGCTTTGTGGATTGAAATATGCCGACTTAGCAAGTAGACGTTAATGATACCGAAAATGTTTTATTTCATCTTTAACATAGCATGTGCATGTGTTTATTAGGAAGGAAACCTTAAATTAGTTGATTTCCAAACGGGGTACCGCATTGGATTCTTGATCCACGAGAATGCCATCTATTGGAGTTAATTAGCAATCAGCAGTCAAGCAAAAATGCCTTTCTTACCGAGTAATAAAAGACCAAAGGCGAATGTGAGGAGACAGTTATCCATGTTCACTCTTTTGTTATTCCACATGTATCCTTTCTGGTTAATTTCCACCTGTCCTTTTGTCCTGCGTTGGGGGTAAGACCAGTCCTCTCCCGCCGCTGCTGCGGGACAATCCAATAAAACTCTCAGATGTGTGCAGTCAGCCCGCAACACACACCGGGCGGAGCCGCCAAGCCAAACGGATGCACACCGCAGTTCCTAATCCAACGAAATGAAGTCCCGGTGGGAGCGTTTACGTGGTCCACGCACTGACATGACTGAGCCGCTTTCAGTAAGGACCGTGTGTGTGGGAACGACTTGAAGACATTCAATGACTGAGGGAGAGGCTGATTGACGAGCCCGGTAGGGAAAGAGAGAGAGAGAGAGAGAGAGAGAGAGAGGCCGGAAATTAGGTGACGGTCTGGAGGAGGAGTGGAGGAAACAGGGAGGTCCCAGGTGGAGACTGAGGGAGAGATTCCCATGCCATCCCCCCTCTGTGCCACAAGTTGTCTGCAGACATTAGTCTTCATTACATGTCATGCATTATCCAATCTTCACGAGGTCTGAATCAGCATTCCTCAGCTTCCTACATTTCCTGGAGGTTAGGAACCAAAAAGGAGCAACAAAAACTGGCAAAGTTGTGTTCCTTGACATCTCAGTATTGCTCTTTATTTTTTAAAATTAGGTTAATGCTTAATGACATGTTAATGCTAGATCTGGCAGGAGGGATAAAAGAAGGGTAAAAAATGAGGAAATGAAAGGAGAAAATCAAGAAAAGAAAAAAGGAGACAAAGTTACAAATGATAGAAAAGAACAGGAACGAGTGCACAATCAAAACCAAAACAGAAAAAAAACAGACATCCAGCTGCTACACTGGTATAGAATCTTTAAAAGGAAAAAAAACCCTAATAACTAAAAACAAAGCAGATCATCATCATGAGCACCTACAAGAACACAAACTAAACCATGAACAATAACAGCAACAAGTACATACGGTCCTACTGGTGATTAAACCTGCACGACAACACAGTAACTGTGCTTGTGAATGAATTAGTGTTTATTAAGTGTAAAAGAAAGAAAGAAAAGCACCTGTTCCAGAAGAAATCAGTAGAAAGGAGGTAAAAATGGGTTTAAAGAACATGGGATATTGTATTCTTTCAGGTTCTCCCCAAAGCAATTTCTAGATATTCTTTTGTAATCATGCAAGTAATAAAACCATCAAAATAAATAAATACACTTTTAAAAAGCTGTTACACAGCCAAGAAGTTATTTGTCAAGTTATTGGCATTAAACAAAGAAAGGAAAAAAAACAACAATGTTCCATATGTACTGCTTTGAGTCATATTTTCAAGCTCAGATCTTTTTTATATTCATTTTCCCTGCAGACTTCCTTGTTCTCAACGCTGACGCAGTCCTGTTGTCAGTTACAGTCCTGCGGTCAGGTCCAAGCTGTGAATTTACACAGAGCCACTGCACAGGCCAAAGTTCACAGCCCAGTCAGCCTCTCTATAGGCGGAGAACGAGGAGCAGGAGGTGGAGAGGAGGGGAGAAGTTTGCGTTTGCAACCTCAGGGTCAAAGGTTGCAGTCCTATTTATAAAATGTGTGTGCGTCTGAGAGGATTGAGGGGTGTACGTGCAGCCCGCTGCTGTATGAGGTCTCAACACCTTAGCATCTGTTGTCACAGAGCATCTGTTCAAACCAGCACTCACGCCAAAACAAAGCTTTGTCGTACTGCTCCACTCCCTTATCAGTCATTAACTAGGTCATGCATTCTTATTGCCATATATGGTTTTAATGTACTTTTTTATTCCCACCAATAGCTTTAAATGTGATGAATTTCTCTCAATAAATCAGAGTAAACTTGGAGTCTCTTTCCTGCTAGAGACTCTTCTCATGCAATAAGAAAGTAGCTTAAAAAAACTACTTAACAGTCAAATATGCTAAATTCATTCAAGAGTAAAAACACCTGACACACCTAGTTAACAGTTGACAGCTGATCCCCGCATCATGATTGTGTGCACCAGGAGTCGCATTATAGAAATGAGAAAATATGGAGATAGGTTGCCACCTTCTGGCTGCAAGGCGATTACCATTACTGTCACAGTTTGCACATTTTTAGAGTTTAGTTCTGCACAACAACGAACACTCGTAGCTTAATTATAAAGATTTGATAAGCAGACAAAAGATATATTTATCTCCTTTGTTTCGGCCATCAAGGCAAAGCAAGGCTGCAAGTCTCTGCTAAAGCAGAAGCCAGTTTAATCTGGTTCCATCAAGTTGGAGGTTTTACCCCATGAGGCACAGATGCCCTTATATGGGTTCAAACCAACATTTTTCAACATAACTACAAACAATATAGATTTGTTTTCAATCTCTTTGTGGCTGTCTTGTGTGTGTGTGTGTGCCATGGTTTTATTACTATTTGTGTTAATTTAGTATGTAATGTTATTTGGGGTGACCTCCTTGCAAATAAACAAATAAACTTGCCTTGCCTTGCCTCCTTGTGGTCGCTCTGTATGTCTGTAGCATCATTTTTCATCTTGTGTCTCATTGTTGTCATCTTGTGTCTCTTTGGGGGTCTTTTTTCATCTGTTTGTAGTCATCTATGTCAATTTGGGATCCTTTTGTGCTCATTTTCGGCCTCTGTGTGGCTCCATGGCCATGTTGTATACCTTTGTAATATTCTGTGAATGTCTCGTGTCATTTGTCATTTTTTGAAGAGTAAATATTTTCAACTTGGCTCATTTTGGCAGGGATGGAGAGACTGGATGGGAGTGAGGGATGACATGCCTTAAGGGGTCAAACATTCATGGTGCATTTGCTTTTCCAGTGGAAGGGTGCATAAGTTTGGGTAATATTATTTATTTCTGCAATATCTCTATTTTTGGGCATTTTATAAATCGCTGGTTATGAAGATTTTGTTTGTCTTTGGCCATTTTATGCATTTTTAGTGTGGGACATTAATATGATAAGACTTTATTGTCATTACATACTCATGTGCAACCAAATTTAAGATGCATAGAACAATACAGTATGCAAAGGACAAAAAAAAAGAAAAAAAGAATTTTAAGTATATTCTAAATCAGGGGTGTCAAAGTCATTTTAATACAGGGGCCACATACAGCAAAGTTTGATCTCAAGTGGGCCGCAGCAGTAAAATAATAGTATAAATGATAAAAACTTCCAAATGTCCCCTTTGTTTAAGTACAAAGAATGGAAGTACATGATCAGAATATTTACTTTTAATGAACTATCCTTTAGGAGAACGTATTATGAATAATAGAGATTGGGGAAAATAACTACAGTTTCAACAATATTTTGCCATAGTAACACATTTACATATTTTCCTTTTACATTTTCAATGTTTATAATTTAAACATACAAAATATAATTATTCATTTAGATTTATTTATTTTTGTTTTTTATTTTCCTCCCCTCCCTCCTCCTCTCCTCTTTTTTCTCTGTTCTTCTTTTCTCTCCCTCTCTCTCTGTCCCCTCCGGTCAGGTCCAGCAATAAGGTGCAGATTAAAACTAAAAACTACAATAAAGATTTTATTTTTCAAGAGGGACTTTATACATAT
>JAOXYM010000026.1:8752833-8774303 GCA_028567055.1 Leptatherina wallacei
TATACACATATATACATATATATATATATACATACATATATACACATATATACATATATATATATACATATATATGTATATATACATACATATATACACATATATACATATATATATATACATATATATATATATACATACATATATACACATATATACATATATATATATATATATATATATATATATATATGCATACACACATTATGAAAAGGCTTTAAAACTTTTCTTTTTTCTTTAGTGTGACATCATCAGCATACAAGTTGTCATCAGACTCTAAGCTTCCTTCTACAATCTCTGTAGTCTCCGTACAATCTATGATCCGACTGGGCTCGTGTTAGTTGCCTTCTAGGTTTAAGGTTAAAAGCTAAATTAGAGTAGCTAATAATATAATGTGGAGGGAAATCTTACACGTTAAACTCGAAAACACGTCAAATAAGCTTGAAAACACCCCCAAACAATTTGGTAGTAAAACATGAATTGCCTTCACTGTGGCCTCTAGACTGTAACAATATGGCTTATGCTGTCCATTCCCTTGGCTTTTCAGAGCCTAAAGGTAATGCACTGTCATTTTTACCTTCCTAACATAGCTAGACTCAACATGGCCCCCCAAATAGTTCATGTAGCATGACACAGTGACCTCTAAGCCCCCTAACTTCTGCAGTTGCTGCTATTTGTCCACTAACAAATCATTGCTTGGCTCTGACAGAACAGCTGGGTTTGTTTGGTCCTGAGAGATGAGATGAACAAACAGAGGAGCAGGCGATGACAAGGAAATTGTTTGTTGAAAAATGAGAATAACTGCTCGATTGCAATGGGCATACAATTGACAGACGTGAGCAGCGTGATCTGTGGACTCACAAATTTTCAAATTGTAACTAGAGGGAGAAAAGCCATGGCATGTTTACTATCAACAATTAATTCTTTTCACTTATAGCTTCTTTTGGAAATGAGGATTAATCGCACATCAGGCACAGACAGAGTGACAGCCTGTCTTCTAGCATTACATGGCTGCCAGTCAGCACTCAGCAGATGAGGATGTGTTCAGATGTGGTTGATGCGGAGCAATAGTCACACACACACACAATAGTAGTAATTTAACCTCAGTGGCCAAACTAAAGTATTCCGATACAGAAACTGAAAATAGAAGCAGAATCATGAGGTGGAGTACCGATTGACGCACGGGGAGCTGGCCAGTCTCACACAAAGTCAGCAGTAATTGAAATTAATTGCTTTAGATCTAGTTTGATCTGGTGAGGCCAGAAATTTAAATCCTCCTCTAATATGACTATGGGTTTTTTTGTTATTTGTGTAAGCCAACACAGCTGAGTGGGGAAGCCGCTGCTCCTCAGCCTGCAGTTCTTCTTATGACCACCAGATGGCAGCAGCACAAAACTCCAAAATGCCTTTTAACAGACTTTTAGATCCACTTTCTTGCAACAAAGATACTAAATGAAATTCTGATTAAGTCAATTATTTGTCCCAAAAATCACAGACAAGAATAAATAAGTCTGCACGGAGATTATTTCACAGAAAATTAATAGCAGAACTTCCAGAGTGAAAATGTGTGTAAGACAGGATGCTTTAAGGATCAACAATCATTGAAGGACATTTAAAACTTGACTGAATCACAGCAGTTATGTTGCGACATAAAAACACAAAGTCAGGAAATCAGAGGACTTCATTTTATTTCTTTATTTTGCAATTCATCCCTCAGCCCTCAAAAACTGCATACCCATAATGAAATGAGTTTCTCTATAACCACAAGGCCTATTTGAAAACTTTTAAACATAAAGGGAACGCTTGTGGTATTTGTTAAGATGTGTTAATATCTGTATATGTGTTACTGGTGAAGAGTAAATGAAGATGGCACATAGCACAAATGAAAAAAGTTGCAGGCTTGCCTAAAAAAAAAAAAAACAAATAAACAAACTTTCAGGATCCCCAAGTGGGTGAGCTCAGGTTTTAAAAAGGTTAAACAAGTTCAATCAGGATCTCCACCAACTTTGGATGGCTTTAGTTTAATCTTGCTAACAGATTGATGAATGAAAGGCTCTTCTGAGGGCGTAGTAGACCAGCAGACTCGCTGAGTCAACCTGCATTTAGCGCTTGTGACTCAATTAGCCTTGATGCCTTTTAGCATGACGTGTGAATAGTCCTTTAAATCCACCTGTGGTGCAAAGAAAAACACGTAGTTAAAATCAAACAGTCCTTCCAGAAAATTGACAGCCTTTGAAATCAGACAATTCAAAGTTTTGTATGTTTTCAGGGCAGATAAATCAAACTCAAAGAATCCCTTTTCTCCAACTCATCAACACTGTAGTTTGCATACTGGTGCTCACTTTGAGTAAATGAACTATCCCATGTTGAACGAGCATGTTAGAGGTGTTAACATGTGGAGTGATAACGGTTGACTCAGAGGCAGATTAGGGGTGGAAGAAAAAGAAAGTGAAATGATAAAAATAGATGTGCTGAAAAGTGAGTGTAAGGCAACATGGTTGGTATGGCAGCCGTTATCTTTACTGACCCCCACGTGGGGGCAAGGAAACAAGATTGGAAAAGTGGCAGACGCAAGCAGCTCTAAGCAGTCTGCAAATTCTTCAACCCTTTTGTAATGAAAAATGCATCCAGCACAAACTGCTGGCACGACTTTCAGTCTTGTTAAAAATAGAAAAAAGTGTTTGGCAAAATAAAAAAAAAAGCACTAATGCAAAAGCGTGGTAACCTTGTCAGTCTGATCCCAGGTAAGCCCCCGGATCAGATGACTAAAGGGATTTACCCAACTGTCCAGAGTTGGCAGCAGCACATTGATGCTCTTTTATAACATCCTGATTACACCGGTGAAAACCCTCCGTCGTCTACTCCTTTAACTGGTGAAGCACAGATCATTTTCTCCCTCTAAATATCTTTTCCACAACAAAGGTCCGACACATTGTGGTTCTGACATTTGTGTTGCTGCCACTCTGGCTGAAGTCGAGCTTAACACATCATCGGACCTCAGCTGGCGCCTCTGAGCTGCTCTGTTATCATCACACCATGTACTGTGATACAGAAAGGTCACAAATCTCAACCTGGAGACATCAGTCGGAGGAGGGTGTGTGTGTGTGTGTGTGTGTGTGGTGTATGTGTGTGTGGTGGGCTCCTTACTTGTCATTTGAATATATGAGAGAAAAATGATTTGACTGGGAATTTTTGTTCCGTTTTATTTTCCAGAATCTACAGAAGTAAACCGAAGAGAAGAGATAGTTACCTGTAACGTCTTTGCTTGTCCCAGCTCCCAGTTCCAGTCGATCATAATCTAACCAGCCGGCTGCCTCCATGGAGCGCGTTCAGCACATGACCAAATCGGCCATCCGCAGAGCGTCTCAGATCGAGGTGACTCCACAAGCCAAGAGGAACCTGCAGGAGTTGTTCGTCAACTTCACCCTCATCCTCATCTGCCTCCTTCTCATTTACATCATCGTGCTGCTGAGCAGCTGAGGGCAGCAGAGCCGCATGGAGAGAGAGTCTGGCCCGGCTGTTGGGTTTTTTACTGATATTTCAGAAAGCAATAACATCCTCCACCCCCCCATGTATTAGCATAACCCTGTTTGCAAGCAGCCATGAAGAAGGATGATGGAGGAGGTCAAAAGCCAAACTTTCAATTCATGCAGATTTCGAGCACAACGGTGTCTTTTTTTTCTTTATCTGATCAGGGATCGGCTTCCCTGCCTGTGTTTCTCAAGGGAATGATCAAAAGTGACCCGTCCTTCTGCTGTTTAAACATCACTGATATGCTATATGTATGTTTATGTCTACTTATAAGCATTTCTAAATCTAATGTGATACTAAAAATCAATGCATCACTGTTTAACTTCAGTTCCCCGTGGGTCCTGTAGCTCCCTGCAGCCAACACACCCACAGTAAAAACAATGAACACACTGGAAAATATGCTTTTGGTTTTTTTCCTTTCCTATCCTCTTTTACTTCCTTTTTAGTCCATTACTGCCATAAAACGCCCACACAGACACATCAGGTATTTTTAAACTTCAGTGCTGCTTTCTTGGTGGTTATTAGTTGGTAATCTGAGAATTTCTCCAAAGGAAAACTGTGACAGGAAGAGGCACATGTCCACTAGTAACACATGCCTCAAAAGACACAGTTACTAAAGTTGGACATGATCTTTGTCACTGATGCACATTTATGATCCTTTTCACTATTATCTACTTTTAGGGTTTTCCATTACGCAGAAGCACCTGGTACCAGGTACCAGTTGTGCTGAAAATGTGATTTCTACAGGCCCCTGATTGGCCAGAGAGTGACATCACTGGATGAATCATGAGAGTATCATCATCATTTTGGAAAAATTTGGTAAAAGTGACCAAGCAATTTTATTATTTCTGTGGTTGTCAATGAAGTAAATATGTACGTAAACCAACAGCACAGTCCAATGACGAGGACCTCAACTGTGCATCACATTTGTGTCACATACAAATGACATCATAGGACTTCCACGTTGCCCCACCCATGTTGAGATGGTACTCAACTGTAATGGAAAACAACCTGAACAGAGTAGAACAGTCGAGTTAAGCTGAGCACAAATTGAATTTAGGTGCTTAAAAAGTTTATGAAGTTTTGATGCCTGCATGTGAGTCAATTGCATTTTTTTTTTTTTCATCCAGAGATCAAACTGTTTAAGAGTGTTGAGTGCAGACAAATATTTGCCTGACATACTGTGGAATCTGACATCTACAATATCGAGTGTGAATTAAAGCTCACTTTTGCATGGTGTGAATTCACATGATCACTTTTACTTCAGCTGTTTAAGTTCCGTTTCTTTGCTAGTATATCATGACAGCTAATATGAAACTTGTGCAACATTTTTGTGTCATATAACATCTTTAGGCAACAATGGCAAAGAAAATTAAACTCATCAAAGTGAGTTAAATCTTGTTTTTAGTCCACAAGGATTAGACGTGTAATTAAAATCACATTTTTTAGAAGACGATTTGAACAACTTGCCAACTTTGAATGCTGTGTCTTTCTGTGTATGATACTGTAAAAACTAGAAATGATATCTACATATATCATTAGTAAATTCCTCTTTCCTACCTGTTTGAAAGATTCTACCAACTCATTTTTAAACTGTCCAATACTGAATAAACTGCATGTAAATACATTTGCAGTTGCTTCTCCTGTTTCTTTGCATTCGTCCTGCATTTCGTCTGCATATCTCCTAGCATTGCATGTTTAAAAAAAAAAAAAACCTATATCAAATGAACAGTCCTGACATATGCAGTTGGATAGTTGTGATAGAAGCCTAGCGGTGCAGAGCAAGGTTCCTATGTAGGCAGAGCTTAGTGGGAGAAAGGAATGCCTTTCTGCTGGCACAGTCCTCACAATAACACCTCATTACTGCAGCTTGCAGAATGAGGTGGATCAGTTATGGGTGGGACTAACCCCAACAGGTGTGGTCAAAGAGATTAAAATGAGCTGAGACAAACATGTCCACCTGCTGGATGACTTAAACAACAAATATGAATCTATAAAGAAGTAATGGAAGCATAGATTTGATTAAAATATGACTTTAAACATGAGGCATACACTGTCCCCTTATTAAAAATAAACTTCATTACCATGCGTCCATTTTTTTTTTGCATTCATTAAAATTGTGGTATATACAATTTCATCATAGAGATTGAAAGTTTTTAAGTTTCTGTCTCGTATAAGTTTCATATTATTTAGTAAAATCTGTTTTAGAGCAGACTACAGGTAAAGTCATTGTACTGGTTACTTTAAAATTCATGTACATGTTGCATCACCTTTAATACTATAGTTCTCAATTAACTATTTCTTCACAACCCTGCTTTATCCGACTATTTAAAAAAAAAAAACACAAAAAAAACCTTTGAGTTGACATTAATTGACTACACAACATCTAAAAGTGTCCATCAGACAAGGCTGGTACAAAATCTAACTAATTATATCCATTATTGTCTCTTCAGTGCCGTGCACCGGTGCAACAAAGAGCAGCAATGTGGGAAGTTCTTGATAAAATTGTTGCAAATTAATCTGTTAGATCTCTTTTATATGATTGGTTACAAAACTGCTCTATTTCAGACAAGACTGAAATTAAAGAGCAACCAAACTGTACAAGCTCTTTTGTATGTTTCTGAGGAAATGAGCACACCAGCAAGTTTTTATCTCACAATCAGAATTTTATTGTTCCATAACATACAACAGAAATGATATAAATATAAATATTGTTATAAGTATTATATGTGTTTACTTCAAAAAGGGCAAGACAGAGATCATCAAATGATAATTCATAATGTAACATCAGATCACTCTTTAATTAAACACTGCAACATATTTGTTGCATGGATATTATAGTACTGATGCCAAAAGCTGCTCTCATACTTTTTCTGCAGGTTTTTGAAAAAAAGAAAAAAAAGAACTGAAAGAATCCCAAACCAAAGAAAGCAGCTAATAACAAAATAACATATACAAAAGGTTTTTATATAAAGCAAAGAAGTAATAAATCAGTAATAAACAAACAAACATATTAATTTCTTCTATTCTAAATCCGACAATAAATAAATAAATGTAATTAAATTCTCAATGATTAACCTTAAGCAGTGTTCAAGTCTTAGTGTTGTTTAATTAAAAGAGATCTGAAATCATTGACTGGATGTTAAAGCATTGGAATGGTCCTTTATTTATCCCTGCTGGTCAGAATAGTCTAACAGGATGTGCGTGTTTTTTTTTAAGCTTGCGTTGTATTTTTAGCCACATGTCAGGTCAAAGGAGAAAGAAATGTGCTTGTTGAAATCTTCAGCAGCAAAACAAAAAAAAAAGGATGCCTTGAAATTTGGACGATTGTGAGAAAATATATTTATACAAAAAGATAAAGAAAGAAAAGATTTCTGCATTGTGGGATGCAGACATCTAAGCTAAAATGTCATTACTTCATATAGCTGGTAAATAAATCTAAACGTCACAGTGTGCATGGAGGAATGAACCAGCTGCGGTTCAGTGTATCCGGACTGTAATCCCGTAGAGGTTACTCTCATTTTCTTTTATTAGTCCTTTTTACAGGTCAGTATATTTACAGTTAGACCGTTTCGTTTTCTACTAAATGACATTCGCCACAACTTCAGCTTCAATGTCATGATGCTGCATTCATGTCGTTCAGGAGAGCTGTTGCATTCTCAGTGTCCACATCAGATTACAGACCCCTTGGTCCTGTGGAATATTTACAGATATACTTATTTGATGGGTTCACTTTGACTTTCCCGCTTACGACAAACACACAAACATGTCTGGAAGATGTCTCAACCTGGTTTCAGGAAGTGCTTTAGTCTTCGCTGAGGGAGGTGGCTTAGTTCTTAGGAGAAATACGCCTCATTGACATCTTATCCACAATCAAATGAGAAGTTTCATCATTAATTTATATTAATTTATGCCTAATGTAAACCGTAATATCTATAATATCCGGAATATATTTGTTTGACAAATGATCAAATCATCTGTAGTATAGTTTTTTTTTTTTTAGAAAAAGCTGTAAACATGATGTCTTAAACATCAGGGAATATCAAGGAAACAAATAAGTTTCCTAGCAAGAGTTAGATAAGATGATATAGTCTAATTTCTGGCTGCTCATTATGAGTCACAACCAACAAGCAATTAGCTTATTGTCACTATATTGTAGCCAATATTGGCCAATAGAGGCTTTATCTATATTGATAGAGGTTATCAATATACTGAACCAAACCAACAAAGTGTGCAAAAGTGCTAATGCAACCTCATTTTGTCACAAGGGTGAACTAACTTAAAGCAACACCAGAGGACAAGAAACATTGGACTGACTTTTACTGGCTGGAGAGAGCTCAGAAAAGAGACAGGATGCAAGACGGATGCCGAATTAGGCTTCGTAAGAGCGTAAATTGGACAAAGTTTAGTAGTGAGGCTTTAATACATATTAAAATAAAACCAAGTAATTTGAATAAAATGGAAATTTTGTCATTTTCATAGGAACTGTCACTGTTTTATGACAGTAATAAGGAAATCAGACAAAAATCAAGTGACTATGCTCTGCAATTTAAAAAAAATCAACCAATCCTGATTGAAATCATACATAACAACAATGGGGACAAAGTTTTGAACTGAATCTAAACATTGGTTGTTTATATTCTATCCCATGGCATAAAGAGGAATTTATACATTAATATAATAATCATATTACTATATTATTGTTTATTACAGTGTTTTACTGTGGAGGGATAACTTCTCATTTGGCTCTAGATAAGAAAACAAAGATGCATTTAGTAAATGAGAAAAAATGACACAGTTTCTTAAGGACCAAAACAAATTTTGGTTTCCAAATAAATACATGAGCTCAAGGTCATTTTGACAAAATATCTACAAGGACTAGATGAAAAAATAACAACACACTAGGACCGAAAAATAAAATTCAATACAACAGTTCACCAACAAAGGGTTTCATATTTGTTAAGGAGTGAATCTCCAAAATGACACTGTATGAGATTATACTATATGCAGCTGTCTGAAATATTGCAAGCAGTGAAAGAACAAACACTTCCTGAGCCACTGAAGCTTCGGTCGATTCTGTTCGGAAGACAAGTATTCATCATGCTGAACTGGAATGTGCGTGTGATGTTGAACGGACCCTGGCGGCGTCAGAGCGAGAGGAAGTAAACTCTTAAACTCGTGTTCCTCCGCCTGCTTTTCAAGATCAAACAGAGTCTCTTTTAGGTTGATAATGACCATGCGGTTTGGAAACTTTACAGATTACTGAATGGAATCCAGCACGGGAACGATGTAAACTTTCAAGTCAAGTTAAAACAAAATAAAAAAACGGACATTACACCAAAAACTTGGAGATATGAGGGTTTCAAGTGAGCCACAGCAGCTTTATGAGTGTTTCTGTTTTCACATGCTCTATGGTCCGCACCGCAGGCAGAGATGTAGCAGAAGAGTTCGGTCCCAAGACATCAACTCCTAGTTATTCATTTTTAATTTAAAAAGCAAAAAAAAAGCTAGGAGTCAATAAATGTCTTAATATCACTGACAGAACTCTTCGTCTTTCTGTCTCTGGTCCAGTGGCATCAAAAACAGACCACAGAAAAACAGTAGTAGCTTTTTACATTAGAAATAGTGGAATAATACAAATATGAGAGGTGCTTGATTTCTTTTATCTCGACATTTCCCCTCCTGAGACAGCAGAGGTGTCTGAACCAGCAAAATCAAGCACCCCTCAGCTAACTTAGAATGAGACTTGAAAAATGACTTTCAAACACATGGTGTATGTACACAGTCAAAGCACTGGGACAGCAAGCTAAAGTTGGTCTGTTTTTTTTTGCTGGTGTCCATATTGTGATGTACTGTAGTTTCTCTCACTGCAGAAGCCAAATACCCCCAAAAAATCTACAGCAAGGTCCTTTAATTTTTTTTTTCAGAATGAGAAATACACATCTAACCTGCAGATGGATCCACAACATGAAAGTATAAACGTGAGTAGTCAAGGCATCGATCACTGGGTTCACTCGCAGTCAGATTTCAGCTTTAAGACACATATTGATGAAGAAAGAAAAACTGGGACTCTACAGTATGGCAGTATTTTCTCTTAACTGGAACACTGCAGTTTGGTAACATTTGCATGGGCAAAAATTATTTACAAATGAAATTATTCCGATCTTTTTTTAAACTTCTTTTTAGAAAAATGCTAACATTTTATTCAACAGAGCAATTACTGACCTACCAAAATTAACACATTATTTTAATGACTTGATTTGTTGGATAATTCTGTGCATTTTAAACCTGGGCTATATCTTCATTTGTATTAGGGGTGTAAATCTTTCATAGGCATAAATATCAATGTAGTAAGTGTAATGACAACACCGATTAGTATTATTAAAGGAGAAATAATCACGCAAATACAAATTTCCTTACTTTTTGTGCTAATTTTAGATGACTGATGGTTCATGTTTATGCCTTTCCAAACTGTGATAACATATCAAGCCATATTTTAAGATGCTTTAGGAGACAACCTTTGCATGACCTAAACTTGCTAAAGTTATGTTACAATAACTCCGTCTCAACTATAAAATCTGAAGATGACACGATAGTGGGCGGACTCATTTCAGAAAATGATGAATACGCCTACAGAGACGAGATCCAGAGGCTGACAACGTGGTGCTCTGTAAACAATCTGACACTGACTATATAGAAAATGAAAGAACTCATCCTAGACTGCAGGAAGTGCAGAGCAGACCTCCCCTTCCCAGCTCTCTCTTCTTCGTGTGTAGAAAGAGTTCACAGCTTTAAATTCCAGGAAACATCCACTAACTTCACAGCTGTTTTACAAAAGGCACAGCAGTGTCTGCACTTCCTGAGAGTAATAAGGAACAACATGGTTGAAAAGCTTCTGGTGGCCTTGTGCTGCTCTGCATTTGATGCATCTTGACTTACTGGTTATGCCGGCAGCTCAGCAGATGAAAGCGCTACAGGAGGTCCTCAGCTCAGCTCAAAAAATCATTAGCTGCTCTCTTCTCTCACTGCAGGACGTCGAAAAACTCCCAGTAATAGTCTCACCACGACAACCACCTGTTTAACATTCTGCCCTCAGGGAGGCGCTACAGGTCAATTTACAGTCATGCACACTCATGAACATTATTTACAATAACTAACTAATTTCCCTTTCGCAGTCAGCGTCCGTTTACCTTGAAAGTAACAGCAAGCTAAAGCTGATTTGTGCAGCGATGGAGCCCATAAAAATGTCACGCTTTGCAGAATTGCAGCTGGTCTTAATGAGGTAAATCATCATTCGCTCTCCATGCACACTTTCACTACGAAGCACTGATAAGACACACTCTGCATCAAGCTCACCATGTATGGAAGCCCTAAAGTTGAAGTCCCATTGGAATCTCAATGCGTGATGGAAGTGCTGTGATTAGGACTGAATGTTTGATACCCATCAAAAAACTTTCTAATCCTACAGTTTGATCGCTGTCCAACTTTAGCTCTCTGTCCCATTAATTCATTTTTTTTGACAGAATTGGGGTGGGGTTTTTTTGCCAGTCAGAAAGAGAAGTACTGGGAGTACTGCTCCTCTTCTTTTGTAATGTATTCTCTGCTTTTTCCTGCCTCCATCCCCCTCGGTTTTGGTGGTGTTGCAGTGTTGGCTTCAGGAAGGCTGAGGAAAGGAAGAAAAATCTGTTAAAGTGATGAAGACGGAGGGACAGGGTACAGAGAAATACTCAGGCTTGGGAGCTTGAAAGAGCAGATAATAACAGTGATTGCCTTGAATGTTGTAATCGGGGGCAAAGCCAATGCCAGAGCATGATGAGGGGGATGCAGTGAGAGCTTGTGATGGCCAAACATGGCTAAAATAGCAGAAAGCAGGTCAGCCTTTATGAGAAAACCCAAAGATTTGAAACCAACTCCTCGGTTAAGCTGCAGTTTACGCCCTCCAGTGGCAGACCTCCCAGTGATTTCCAATCAGTGGCTTCAGCAAAACACCAACCCTTCTTCTGGATGCGTCTGATGCTTTTTGTTAAAAGATACAAAGATTACCAATTTCTGTCTTTCAAATTGTACAGCTGTGAAGTTTTCTTCCTTTTCCTCAAGGTTTTAGTACTGTAGAGACTGATTGTAAGCGCATCATTTCAAGGTTTTCTTTTTTGTTGGAAACTGAAAGCAGATGGAGGTGACAATGAGGATGTACAGGACATTTAAGAAGGCTCTCACTCTGTGTGCAATGGTAGAAAAAAAAAAGGGAAGATGTGATGTAAGCATAATGGATCAAAAAGGGGATTACATGTTCATTATTTTTGTGTACTGACCCTGATCTAATGGAGTAAAACTGCAGCGATGAGAGAAATTAAAAGATCGGTGTTGGGCTCGGTGATTGCTTCAGGGCGAAATTAAAATTCCTCCTTAAATCTTATGTGGCTCACAGTCTTGAGCTTTGACACACACTTTTCCACTGTGTCCGACACAACCAAAACTTTATGAGATGATTAGCCGACTTAGGGAGTGATTTAGACGTTGCCACTCATTTAAATTTAGATTTTTTAGCCTTCATTCCAGAAAAGCAGATAAACAGGAGGCCAGAATGGGAAGTGTTGAGGATATAAGGATGGTGAGATAAGAGATACAGACAGTGGGGGCAGCAAAGGTCACATGCTTGGTTCCCAGTATTTGTGAGGTGAAAGTGAATTGTGGGCAGCGGTGGCACAAACTCACATTTGTTCTCACCTCCTAAAGCTTTGTAGGCACTGATGCTGCACAAATGGATCCTGAGGGACATGAGGAGGAGCAAGGCTTGGCATGGGATGATGTGAAGGATGAGGAGAAGGAAGAGGAAGAGGAGGATGCTGAGGAAGAGGAGAAGGAGGAAGAGGGCTGAGCAGCTGTAGGGCTTTCTTAAGTCGGGGTAGGGACCTCTGGAGGGGGGAGTGAAGAGGCGCAAAGCGGCCTCCTGGTCCTACCTCCTCCACCTCCTGTCCCCCCTCTTCCTGGCCTTCATGACTCATGGTGGGAGGGCTGACGAATCGAAGAGCTGACTGGCTAGGAAAGCTGGTGAGGCGGCGATCTGATTGGCCGCCTGTTTTTGACTATAGACACACATAGAAAGGCGAGATGTAAGTGCTAGCTTTCTCCCGCCAAAAAGATACTTGAATATTTGTGGAGGATTTTCAAAATCAGGTAATTTAACAATAAAACGCTTGTTTTAACTGAAATCTGATCCACTGGAAGACAAGATGAATTTGTGGTAGTGACATGGGAATAATGTGGCCTGGATTCAGGGTGTAAGCTTGTTGAATGACTGACCTTCATTCTGCCTATGCTTTTTTGGCTAAGGCCAACATTAATGCTCTGTTCCTCTGAGTTTCTTTCACTGATGGTATCGTGTAAAACTGGAAGATTTGATTTTATGGTTCTTTTCTACACTCAAAAATACACAGTTTCTGCATGTGGCAAAAGGGTAAAACATGATTTTTTTCTATTGTATCTTGGATAGGAAAGGAAAAACAAATGACCATTATATTCCATTCATTATATTCTCTTTATAATTGGGTAACAAAGTTTATGTACTGATAAGTATTGGTATGGTCATTTGGATATTTGTCTTGCTACAGTTTAAACAAATATTGAGATTAGAATTCTGGAAGAGTTCCAGTCTGTATTTGAAGCATTTATAGGGATGGATTGTGGGGACTGTGTTTTACTCTTTGATTCAAAATAACACTATGTGACTTTCCGACCTTAAAATTCTGTGATTCTGAATTATTTGTTACACTGACATCAATTATGTACATTCCTGGTGCCGTTTTTACCCTGCAGCATCCTGAGGTTAAGAAACTGCACCTCACAACTTTTTTTTTTTCCATCCTGGAGCACCGCATTATAGCTGCGTTTCGCTTTACGGCCCTACATCACCGTGGCCGATTCAGCAAACAAACGCGAGAAGCTATTATCGGAGGGCGTGAGGAAAAGGGAGAAAAAAAGTGACAGAGCACGAGTGAACCTTGAACTGACTTTTACTGGCTAGACAGAGCTCCGAGTAGAGACAGCATGCAAGACTAATGCAGAACCATAGTGGGAAAATCAGAGTTGGGGCTTTAACAGCTGCTTTTGACACAGTGGATCATGACATAATCTTCCCTCGGCTGGAGCAGTGGGTGGGCATCACTGGCTCATCTCTACAACAGTTCAAGTCCAACCTCTCTGGCAGGAATTTCTGTGTCAAGATGAATGATTTCAATTCTGCTGCCCTCTCCTGGAGAGTACCAGGGGATTGCAATTATATGCAGATGACTGTCAAGTATTTTTTCCTATGAAAAATTATGCTGCATGTTGTGTTCAGTCTCTCCTTGACTGCTTCAACTATATCAAGGGATGGATGGTGCAGAATTTTCTTCATTTCAATGAACAAGAGACTGAGATCTTTGACCTTTCCTTCCTGGCCCCATATGAAAAATCAAGCATCACAGATTTTGGTGGGAAAAAGGACCCTTGACTCAAGTCAATGCTGCGGTTGAATCCAGATTTTTTAAAATTCAGTTAAGACGGCTGGAAAGAAAAAAGTAGTCTCTCCCGTCTAGACGTCACCTAGAGACAGCGATTCATGGTAGCCAGGCTTCGCTCCAGTTGTTGCGTCCCTTAACTGGCTTCCTGTCCATTTACAAATCCATTTTTGAAATTCTTTTACTATTTTAAGGTCTCTTTATGGTCTTACCCCTTTTTATCTTTCTGAGCTGACTCATTCTTACATGCCCTCACATGCTTTTAAATCAGCTGACCAGATGCTTTTAAAATTGCATAAAACATTGAATAAATCAAGAGGAGAAAGAGCCTTTTAAAGTGCTTTAAAATAAATGGGTATGGTATCAAAGCCATATTATCACCCTATGTTTATTTGGACATTAAACAGACAGGAATATCCAGAGAATTAGTTGTAAAACTATCTCGGGTAATGAATTCAAATGGAAACTTGTCCAACTCCGATTAAAGAAAAGAACAAGTCAAAGTTATTTATAAGTGCCTAAAATCTGATATACAGTAATAGAATCAAGAGAAGATGGAGAAGTATCACATTGTACACGAGCTCTGTCACAGGCAGAAGTACTACAGTAAAAAATTATAATGAAGTTGATGATGTGCCATTAACTCTTGCATAAAAGTAATAATTTACTGTGGTTAGCTGACTGTTCATGTTCACATCTTTACAGAATTTGAACCATTTAACCTCCTGCCCGCACTTCTTTTCTGGTTTGGTTATGAAACTGCAAAAAAACCCACCAAAGAAAAAAAAACATTTGCACTTTATTGGTAAGTCATCTAACACTTAAAACCTCTGGAAAAATTTGTTTAATTTCAAATTAAATGAGAAAATTTAGGCTTAATGTGCAAATTTGCCAAGAACAAATTCTCACTGCTCTTTTAGGGGACATGTTGGACGCCACAGTGGCTCTCTTGATTTCCACAAGCTGCCAAAGTCAAGTATTTTCTGATCCTTCTCATTCAGCATAGAGGTGTAATTAAGGGAAAGAAGGATGAATGTGTTATTTAATACGAGCAACCCACAGTGAGCAACACATGGCTATGAGGAGGAGGAGGATGGAAAATGAGAAGATGATGAGCCAACGCTGAGAAGTGTTATTGTTTTTGAATGGCATTAGCTGTGACAGCTGTGTACACATGAAGGATGATAAGCAGCTTTGTAAGTGGATATCAGTCTTCATGACAAACTTGATGTGAGAGTGTTTGCAGCACTGTAGTGATTCATAGCACTCAAAGAATGAACTAAAAACAGGATCAGAAGCATAAAAATAAAGGATTATACAAAATCAAAAAGTTAAATTCAGGAATCTTTTCTTTGATCTGTCCGCAGATCAATTTTAATATAATACAGACGCAAAGTCAATGTAGACATAAATCATTATGCTAGTACTCCTTATTACCTTCAGCAATGATAAATGGAGGATAACTCAGCTGAAACCTAAAGATGACGCGCTGAGGAGTTTTCAATTAAATATGTCAAACTTCATTTATCTTAGTTGAAATCATTCAATAATAATTAAGAGTTGTTATCTGACAACATGAAATGATGTCTGCGAATACAAAGCTGCAAAAATACATGTTTTATACATGTGTGCTTTTATATCATTTTGTGTACAGTACCGAACAAAAATTCTTAGCATGCATTTATTATAAATGTGGTCCTTAAAGGGCAACTTGCAGGTTGTGCTGTTCAGACAGACAGTGCTGGATATGCCTGATAAGTTTTGGAAATCTGTATTTGAAAACTTACTGATTGATTTATCATATTTACGTTCAGAAGTGTCTGTGTTTCCGTACTGTGAATGCAGACAATAGAGAGCTTCTGTAGCTGTGATGAAGTCAATAATTTCTTACAATGTTCATAATAATGAGTATTTTGATTGTGTAGATGCAACGACTACAACGTTTCAGGACACTGAGTTGCATGTTTTTCGGATATATTTAGATAGTTTTCTCCTGCCAGTGTGCATTTTGTGCAGGTGAAGACTGTTTTGTATCAAAGTCAGAGAGCAGTATTAAAGCTACCGTACATTGATATTGAAGTGTAACATATTGAATAGACTATTTATTAAGTTCAGTCTGGATATGTCAGATAGCAATACCAGATAATTTTGGCGCATTTGCTAAGTGTGTATAGGAATAAACAGCAAAATCAGGCTCCTAAAGGTGCGAGCCACATCACTGCTAAGTTTTAAGGCATAAAAACTCTGATGGTAAAACAAGTTTATTGTAGTATTCATATAGACATATTTTCCAAAACAAGCTACACTTGAAGCAGCTGGGAACCTGCAAGTTGCTTTTTAAGGTAGAACAACGAAAAGCATTCGTATCAGTCACTCTCAGACTTCTGAGACAATGTGTGGGAGTTGTGTTATTTGTGATTCTGCTTCTGTGAGGTTTTGGTGTGCTACAGCATCGATAATATCCCGGCCATTCATGCCACTCACCTTGATGAGAGCTTCTGGGAACAAGAGTACTCACCTTGATAAGAGGGTTGATGACACCAACGTTGGCACTGGAATTGAAGACCTTGTTGAAGCCTGTCTCTCTGTTGACCAACTCCAACTGGTAGAACTTCTTGTCATCCTATAAAACCAAAACGTTTAAGTAATAATCCCCTCAAAGCTTCTACATTTTTAAAATGACACATCAAAACTGAGCCTTTTAAAATACCAAGTTACAAAAATGAACTGTCTGTGTATGTTTTTATCCGTGTTTTAACTTTTTTAATATCTAATATATAATATGATACCACTCAGTCTACTCACCACCAGCTTTTTGACCAGAGCTTCTCTCTCGGTGACCATCTCTCTGAGTTCCGCTATAATATGTAAGTCTTCTGGTCGGCTTTCTCTATGTCTTAACTTCTCCTCCGTCCCTTCCAACCTGGACAAAGAGGAACATAGAAAGCTCAGTGAAGTGAGAATGACATAACCAAGTTACAGAGCCTGACTAAGAAGAGACTTGACACATATTTCTGTAACTTACAGTATTTGTAGGGCAGAAATCTTGTCTTTGAGAACCTCCTGAGCCTTATTGAAATCAGCCAACATGATTTGAGTTTCTCTGTGACGAACGGCGTGTAGCTCTCCCAGGTCCCTCTCATGTCTCTTTGTAAGGTCTTGACCATGGGCTCTGCGGCAGAAGAGGTTTAGAGGTTTTTAGACTTCTTTGATTTCCTGGTTGGGAACCATCAGTGATACCACGTCTCAATTAATGTGCAAGATGTGCAGCTGCAAAATGAGCTCAGCTGGGACATGAAGAAGAGCCGGTGCAGAGCTTAAATGCATGGTATCCATGGCTACTGCATCAGAACCAGGTTATTAAAGGTGCATGTCTGCTAGCTAAGTCAAGGAAAGTGATGAAAAGGTTTTTAGGGTTTTTATTTTCACTGCACCCCAGCTTATACAATCTGGATTTGAGGCCCTGCTGCCAAATGATGTTTTTAGTAATTCTGTAGGATCTTTGAGAAAAATCCCTCTTCTAAGAGGAGGCACAGATAACCAGATGTGCATCAAGTCTTCACTGCACAGAATGTTAAATTTAGATTCCAGTTTGTACAAAATCAAAACAAATATACGGGATTATCATAAATCTGTGTAACGATGAAAATGATCAAAAACTGTCGCCACACTGGACCATGTGTGGACAATAGTTTGTGTGCTCCATGGACTGGTAGGAAATAAAAGAATTATTGAAAGAGCACAGTTTATTTCCAGCCCTGAGGATGTGGAAGGTCTTGGCTGAATCACCCACAAGCTGACTCAGTCTCAAAGAAATATTTCTGGGAGAACAAACAAAAATATCCAGACAGGTACAACACACTACCTAATGTCATTCATCTTCTTTTACCACTATTTTCCTATCAGAAACTGCCTTCAGTAGGCTTGTGACATAAAAAAATATAAGCTGGTATCTGGCTGTCACAAACGTCACACCTGACCAGAAGGACTGGGCGATATGGAAAAATTTTAGCAGCATATTATTTTCTTTATGGATCGATCTCAAGTTTAAACTCAATATAGAATTTGTTCTAAAAAAAAAGATAATTTAGTCCCAAATGCTGCTTAAAAAAATCATTTTTGATTACAAATTGACATGTATTTTGATGCCATGGCAATACACATCAACGGTTGTTGCATTTGTTTGTGATGTTTGTGACCGTTTGCTCTATTATTGGATTGGCTGATATTGTGTCCTGCTTATTACAGAGATTAACATAAATTTAAATGTACCTTTGAGATTGTTGTATTGCTCAGCCTCATGAATGAGGAAAAGTATGAATGTTTGTTCTGAAAAACGATGTCAGCAAAGACTCTGAGATTATATGTTTTGGTTTGTGTGTATATTCTTTGATGTGCTGCAACATGTCATTCAGACCTCAAATTTCAAAGGGTGATGGTGCTTCTAATCATAAACACAGTTCAGATGGTTGATAATATGAAAGTCATGGCTTAGTTCTGCCTCTTCAATAACAGAATAACAGAAATGGGAATGTTGCACATGTGATATATTACACCTCTTATAGATAACTGCAAGGTTTCGAGCGTAGCCTGTAACAGTGAAATCGATGTCAAGCTGTCAACTGAGCAACTCTGGTGCTCATACCTTATCTGATGGTTGGCTTCACTGCGAACCCGAAGCACTTCTTTGCCCTTCAGTTCCAGCTCTCTGGTTAGAGTGTCGATAGTTTCATTAAGGGAGTGGATCTCATGGTCCAGATCAGTGATGCGGTTGCTACGGGAGCACACCTCTGTTTCCAGGTCAGAGATTCGAACCAGGAGTTCTTGTTCCTTAAAAAAATGAACATAAATTGTGCATATTAACAACCTAACAGGTTTTAGATCAACAGAAGAAAAAATAATACATAAGAAAAGAAAGCAAATGACACAGTTACCTGTTGGTGGCTGTGCTCGAGTGCTTTTTCCAGCTCCCGTTTGGCTGTAGTGTGTTCTTTAATGTGGATCTGTTTTAGATGCTCTATAGATGCGGCATGAAGGTGATTCAGCTCTGCACGAAGAGAAGCTGCCAGGCAGAGACACCACAGGTAAAGTGAAAGTACCAACATCACAGCACATAATGTGCTACAATATATAACACATGCTCTTTTCCGTGCTACAGATTTATTTCCCCCTAAAATGAAAGTTTTTGAAAGGTGTTTCTTCTAGCAGCTACACAAAAACCTGTATGCTGTTAAAGCTGAAAGCAATTACTTTCAGCTGCATACTGTGTCAGATATTACAATGTAAAGGGATCATGTACCTGTTCACTGATCACAGAGAGTTGAGATGTTACCTCTTTATTAGCACAGTCAGATCTGATAATTCAATCCTTTCATCCAGCAGAGTTTTCTGAAAGCTATTACACTTCAACCTGTAATGAGCATTTGTTCACAGCTGGTTGTTTTTCTAAAGGATGAAGGTGATCCTCAGGTAATCACTACACACATACAGTCATACAGTATAAAAGGAAGTAAGCCCTCTTTCAAGTCCATGGTTTTATGTATCAAGGCAAGGTATGAAGCCAAGTACCGTCTAGGGTTTTAATAATGAAATGCCAGAAACTATAGATGATGCAGAAAACTGAAACGGGGAGCAACATGAAGAATGATCCGACAAGAGTCGACTGAAAACAAACAGTCTAACTACACATGGAACTATACTACTGACTAAGTGAGCAGCAGGTGAGGCAATCAGCAAAAGAAACCAGGTGTGATAACCAGGGAGCAGGGATTGAAGTGAACAGAACACAAGGGAATAACCCCAACAAAATAAAACAGGAAACGAGACAGAACACAAAAAAACAAAATATACAATCTATACAAACAACTCATACCAAACATGGTGGTGGAAGGTTGATTATTTGGGCTTTTTTCCCCCCAGAAACTGTACCTGGACAACTTGCAGTCATTAAGTTGACCGTGAACTCTTCTGAATATCAAAATATTTTAGAGTTAAATGTGAGGCCATCTGTCTGACAGCAAAAACTTGGCTGACATTGACTCACGCAACAGGACAATGATCCCAAACACTGCAGCACATCTACAACAGAACTCAACCTCATCCTGACTGAAATGGCGTGGTGTGACCAGCTGACAGCTGGTCGTAAACAAACCCCACAAACCTCTATGAACATCAGAAACATTGTAACGATAAAAATCCAAGTTATTGCTGCTAAAACGTGCTGCATCAGCTGATGAATCATGGGATGTACTTAGTTTTTCCACACACTGCTTCAGCATTTTGACTAAATTAATGATGAAATAATATAATACGTTATCAGTTGTTAATCTGAGGTTATATTTACCTCATTGTAAGACCTGGTATTTACCTTGTTTTCACTTCGTCCTGGTATATGAAATATCACAATTAAAAAAAGGAGGTAATTTTCACATGACTAAGCATACACACAGTTGATGAAAACTTCCCAGTATATAAGAGTGCATAGAAATATGATCTCTGTAGAAAGAATCACATTTAATGAAAGTAGAAAAACACAGAAAAATGTCTATTACCACTTACCCATCTTAGCTTTCCCCTCATCCTCCAGCTCAAATCGCAGAGTCTGCAGCTCCTGCTCTGACTGCTGTCTGAGGATTTCTAAGGTCCTCCTGTGGGCCTCCTTCAGAGCATGAACCTCCTCCCGCTGCTCCTGCTTCAGACGCTCCTCAAGGGCCTAGAAGAAAACAGAATGAGGAGAAACAAAACATAGATATGAATAGTCTAAGTTTTAGATCTTTTCCTGGGACTTGGACACATTCTGTTTAAGGCATTTGTAGAATTCTGTAAATTCCTGCTGTCGTAGAATCCTTGAAAGCACCACCAGTGCAACACTTTTCTTTTGTAACGGAAAGTTTTGCAAATAAAATGCACGATAAATCTTTATTTCTTATTCATGTGAAGGAGCAATGGGTGTTCCAAAACCTCAAAGAAGGGAGCTGAGACATCAACAGGGTTCTGACACATCCACTATTACTCTTATTTTGCTCAGTGGGGCAATAAAAACTGCGTATCTGCCTGCAGAGTAATTATAAAAGAGCTTCAACCATAAACCCAACAATAAACCATTATCCTGACTCATTTTCAATATCATTTAGCGAGTGGAATGGGTGGAATTAAAGCAGCAGAGCGAATGAAATGGCTCAGTATGACAGAAGTTTTTAAAGAAATTTGATTACTTATAGATTTTCTGAGTCCAACTGCAGCAGAAATAATATTTCATTAAAATAGACAGCACAAAAACAACTGAAATACTTTTTTCTCCATCTCACTCATTGAAGCTCACTAGTCTGATATAACTGTGGCTTAAACAGAACGCTGCTGCTAAAGTTTTAACCAGGACTAAGAGATCTGAACACATCACACCAGTTTTAAAGTCTTTACACTGGCTTCCAGTCAGTCAGA
>JAOXYM010000026.1:8778783-8794171 GCA_028567055.1 Leptatherina wallacei
GTGTGTGTGTGTGTGTGTGTGTGTGTGTGTGTGTGTGTGTGTGTGTGTGTGTGTGTGTGTGTGTGTGTGTGTGGTTCCTGTCAACACTAATAAAAAGCAAGGCAAATTAGCTGCCACTCATATTAATGATTAAAAATAGTAGTAGTGGTTGAAGTTCTCCAGCTAGTTTGTAATACTGCGAAAACACACATTAACTTGAATTAAGAAGACATGTGAATACAGGGAAATAAGACACTGATAGCATTAAAAGCAGATAAAAAATGGTGCAAAAGGGTGAGAATATTTTATTGTGATAAAGTTATAAAGTTGAGGATGGCTGTGAGTTTTTTTGCTTTGAGGAATCTCTAAGTATGCATATTTGTCAGTGTCAGCAGAGCTCTAAGTAGGTCAATACAGTGAAAATCACAGTACTAATACCTGCATGCAATATGCATGCAATATTTATATTCTGCACATAAATGCAAAGTACAGTATGTGTGCATGCTTTGCTGCAGCTAAGATAAGAGCTTCTGGGCTTTTTCTGTCCCATACGATGAAAGTCGGACATTTTTATCTAACCCTGACATTTAAAGGAGGCATATCACAAGCTTTATTTTTACAAGTTGACACAATTTCAAGAGGTTTAAAAATGGGATGTCTGACATGTTTTGGTCAAAATAACAGAGAAATCAACAGAACAGCAGATTATTTTTCAGCCATGAACTGATACCTTTATTTTCTTTGATTTGTTTTAGAGATTTTAGTGAGCCAGTCAGTCTGTTTTAAGATCAGTATTACTCAACCACCCTTTCAGCATGTTATTGCCATTTTGTGATGCAGAATTCCAAATGTGAGATTAAAATATTGCACCACATAATCAACACATTTAAACATGTAAAAAAAAAAAAAAGAGCCATATTTTAAACTGCTTTCCAAGTCTGACCTCCTTTGATCAGAGTCTGTGGTTTAACAGTATTGAGGGCTGTGCTGTTTGAGGCTAACTGGTCCTGACAGGGTCCAGCAGGGAGTTCACTCAACCACCACAGCTTAAAGTGTTTCCAAGCTGCCTGAATCGGACATGAATGACTGAGTCTGAATGTTGCTTTATGGTTATTCCAATAATAAAACTTGAAGTTAATAGATAGTCTGAGAAAAAGTAGAGATAAAATGACAAAAAGGCAGGAATAAAAAACAGTGGTGAAGCGCTCCAGCCTGGATGTTCTGGCAAATATCAAATATGCTATCTTTGTTTTGCTCTTGGTTTCTGAGGTGGGGAAAAAAGGGGATCAGGATAAAAGACTAGTTCCAAGGAACTTAGATTTCATAACAAAAATTGGCTCATGGTATCGGGGATGTCAACAATAATGTTAAAAATCACCAGGAAGCCTGAAGTGTCGGGACAGCTGAAACCAAGGTGGTGAAATTCTGTTGGACTACTGTCCACAACACAAGATGCTCACATCGTGTTGTGCTTGGTATCTGATCATGCTGGGCCAGTGAGTGATTTGCTTTAACCTGATATGACGCCTTATATTCTGGACTCAAGGGTGAAAAAAGGGACAGAGTGTTAAACTGATCACCATCTGGTCTGTGAGATGGATCGAATGTCTGGGGAGAAGGTTTGACAGACATTAACAGCCCAAAGGAGTCTCTGAAATCTGCTATCAGAAGATTATCCAGCATGGTTTTAATTTCCCACTTGCATGAGCGCATTTCTCTCATCCCAGAAGAGTTAGGGGACGTAGAGTCCGACATCTTCTAGCTAGCCTGGGAACAGCTGAGGAAAAAGAGGAGGTTGCTGGATCCACAGAGGGTCCCTCCCCCGCATCACAACCCTGAATTAAACCAAGTGATTTCCCACACTAATAAGGACATGAATTTATGAATAAAAAGATTAAATAATTATATTTCAACTACAATTTTAAATATTTACTGGTGATTCTCATGTCAGAGGGTTGTGTGTTTATGTAGCTGTAACTACAAAAGAAAAGAAAAAAAGCACAACTAACAAAAATACTTTGAAGAGACAAAACATGCACACTTCATAGGCCCGAACACACAATCATGCTTATGCGTACAGAGAATAAGCTCCTCAGGTATTCTCCCGTGACATTGTTTGATGTTTATTTTCAGGTTCCCTGCATGATTGGTTTAAAATGCAACGTTTTGTACTGTGACATACATAAACACAGCTCCTGCCACTAATTCAGCATATAGAATTATTAAAGCATGAGAGCAGCTCCTGCTGTAGCCTTTTTCAGTTTGATTGATTAAACAATTATTTTTATTTACTCATTAGTCAAGAAAAACTTCCAGCAGAGGGGACTGAGGGTAAAACAAATAAGTTTAGTTTAAAAGCCAAGAATAAATCCTCATAAGATGTCACTTTTAAACTAACATTTTGAATAGTAAAATAACCAAATTTGGCTTTAAATGATTGTCTTGTTTGCTTTGTATATCCTCAAAATGTCAAGCTGCTTATTAACTTTGCAGTGAGTCATTGATTTGGTTGGGAGGCTGTCTGTAAAGTTGCCAAGCTGGCAGCGGTGGTCGCTCACTCCATCTTCTCAGAAAATATTTATCTGAGGCCACCAGAGTCTTGGCAAAATCAGGACGAGCCTCTTTGAGGTTTCAGTCATGACTCAGAGGAGCTGTGAATTCCCCAGAGGCAGGATGCTCAGTACGAACAGCTACACCAGAAGTGTCTGAGCTTTCAGTCAAACATTTCTCTGTGTTGCTGCAGAGCTTTTGTTCTGACCTGAGCCGCTCTGATAAATTCCATTCCCATTAGAAATAACTCCGGAAGCTGTAGCCGCAGTGAGAATAAAAAACTAATACCCTATCAATTTCAAACACACACACTCTTTAGATCTTCTTCGGTTTATGTACAAAGTGCCTGTTTTCATCATGCATATGTATATAAGGTCACTGAGAAATATAGCTCAGGGAAAAACTAATTAAAAACAGCAAGCTTTCTTTTTTTTTGTCTGCATCGCTGCTGGCAAAGAACAGAAAACTGGACAAAAATAACACAGCGACTGAAGTTAAATCCTTCAGTCTTTCTGTACAAATGTTTTTGTTGTGGGAATTAACTGAATTGTAAAGCAGGTGCAGTAATTGTTTATGGCATTGGTTTTAATTAGCTTCACACATTCATTAACAGAAGAGAAAGTGTGAGAGAGCGAGTGTGAGATGTGCTACTTGCATCTCTCCACGGACATGCTATATTTTGCTTTGGGCTGAACTTCTTTGAGTGGAGCTGCCACTTAAAGTAGTTCTCACGGTGGAAGGAGGGGTAAAGGTCATCACCTTGTTTCCTCAAAACCACATAAGGAATAAAAAAATGTTTTAATCATATTGATCTGGTTATAAATCAGTGTTTCCCCAATTTAAAGTAAAATAATGATAAAATAATGATCACTTCCCATCAGAGTGATGGTAAAGCAATCATAAAGAATAATACTTGTCCTGCAAAGGGGTATAAACAGTAGTGTAGTCCTGGAAAAGTAAAAATTTTAATCAATCAAAATTAATTAATTAAATTCAATTAATTAATTGGGTCAAAATTATATTTATTTATATATTTATTATTTCATATATTGGCCGATATATCGGATATCAGCTTTTTAAAGCCCCCGATATAGGTATCAGCATCCGCCCCTTCAGTATCAGGCAGACAACATCGCCACCCATGAAGAAGCCCAGGAAAAACCCCCAAAAAGAACTGGAAGGATTACACCTGATAAGGATTGTGGTTACCCAGACTGGACATTTGTTAAAACTAAAGCAGGACCCAGGAACACCACTAACACAGAGAGAAAGGGATTAGAAAAAGGAAAAGGAAGGTGTTGTTTTCCCTTATCTGGCTGGAACATCTGAGAAACTTAAGAAGTTTTTTTACAAACACCAAACACACATCAGACAGAAACTGGCTCATCCTAAGGACCCGACTCCACACTTTCCAAAAAAAGCAACCTCACATATGCAGTTAAGAGCAGTGAGGACTACGAGGACCAATATATTGAGGAAATCAAAGAGCCATTTAACAAATCAATGGGTCAACGCAGGACAGCCAACTCATCAGGCCACGACTCGGCTCATTTCCTGCATCTTAATGATAAAAGAAACTTTTGAGGACCACAATATTAAATCTTGGTAAGAGAAGACAAGTGGTCTGAGCGGGGAGGGAAAGAAGTCCCCAATGTCAAAGTAGAGAAACCTTCACTTAACAGAGGAGGACTAAGGCATCACCTCATCCCACGTCCTTTTAGCTATTAACCTCAAGTGAAAGTATCTCCATCAGAATTGAACAGTCTACATGAAAGTTCACCCAGGTCAGCTGACTTGACTATACCTGTTGGATACAATGATCTGGATGAATGAGATCCTTCACAGATATTTTGACTGACTCTGTAAACTCAGAGCTTTTCTAGAACCACATGGACTAAATCATTTATTTAGGTCTCTTTGTAAAACTATAACACAATATATCATTATCTTTTTATAAACACACACCTGTAAATGGCTTTGTGTTGGGTGGAAAATTACACTCGCACCACCTGACTTAACAAATACAAAGTTGATTAAAAGAATGTTTTCCACAACAGTACTTGCTTTGCTGTAATCACATCTTTCTTTGTTAGACATTTTAAGTTAAATATGCAAACAGCATATTATCATTTCAGAATTTACTGGCTATTTGATTTTTTTAAGTCCTCAGCAAGCTCATTTACAGCTTGCAAAGTGTTTACATGGCAGAAGAGGGTGATGCCAACTTTTGCTGGCTGCTGTTCATCACATTTGTTTTCAAGTTATGGTGCCTAATTAATATTTATTCATTACGATTGAGAAAGCTAAAGGAAGAAGTGTAATGACGTGACAATATGCTGCCATTTGAGCTATTAAAGACGTCAACTTCAACACAAAAATTTTACTAAGCAGACTCGAGAGTTAAAAGGTGACATGAGGTAGTTTTTGAAAATTATAAAAGATTTTTATTTGCAATATCTGTCCTAAAAACGCAGTACAGGTTGTAGTCTGTGTGTTGTACCTGTTCCAGCAGGTCTTCCACCTTCCTCTGCCAGCCCTCTCTTGCCGCCATCATCTCCAGCTCCTTCTGCTGGGAGAGCTGAGTCAGCGCTGCCTGTTTGTCTGCTTCATACTCCTCATTCAGCTCCTCCTTCAACAAGCGCACTTCTTCCCTACAGAAAGAGCAGCAGTTTGAGAAAATGATTATTTTCACTGTGTATAAGTGTGCTCACTGTTTAATTTAGCTGAAGGGTATCTGTAAATATTGTATGCCTCTGTAAATTTAGTCCAACTGTGCTCATTTCCTTTTTGTTCTCATTAATATCCATAACTCTGGCGAAAAGCTGACTTGGTCTGTTAAAGATAAGGGTAACTGTGAAGGGACTGACAGGGTGACAAAGAAGAGAAATTGGTTTTCTTTATTTACCGCAGTGCATCTCTCCATTTCTGATCCAAGTCATCTGCCATCTTGTCCATCTTCTGTTTCTCCTCCGTTCTGATGGACATCACTCTGGCTTCATGCTGCTGCTTCTGGGTCTCAATTTCCTCCTAAAATACACCAAAAAAAAGGTTTACTGGTTAAAAGACTAAAATCTGTAGTCCCTTGTCAGATAGTGTTAGGTGTTATATGTTTAGGGTACAAGAGTAATGTCTGGTCCAAAGCTGCATCTCTGTCCAAAAAGCACATTTCAGCAGCTGAAGCTGAGTGACTCACGCTGTCATGTCCACCTACACATCTACTCATAAAGCAGCAGCTACAGGGCATTTATAAAGTGCTGGTTTCAAGTCAGACTTCACCAAGTCAGCCATTTCCAGCTGCTGTAGCGCCTCCAGGGCTTATGTGCTGATGAGCTCATTAAAAGACCTAAACCCTCTGATTTTTAGCTGTGAGGAGAGGCTTGTATGAACGGTTAAATCCAGACTCAACTGCTTAGGACCACAGAAGTAATGTCAAGGAGACACTTTACATTTCTATGTACCTAAACATGTATTAAAGAATTACAGATGTAAGAAAAAAGGGATGTAGGAGCTGTATTTCACTGTTCAAAGCTATCGCTCCTTGCTTTTTAAGCTGTTTTAGGGAGGTTAAACAGGTTGAAAGTGAGTATGATAAACCTCAGTGTTGCTTCAGGAAGACACACTGGATTCCTCAGATAAGGTGACTAATAGTCCCGTCAGCATTAGGGGGCAAAGAAGAACACACATGAAGGGGAATCCAATTTCATTGCAGTGTTATCTAATATCAATCCCAGATTATTTCATTGTTCTCTGACATGTATGATATTAAGTATAAGTCACTCTAACAACTGATATTTGCTGAATATCGAAAATCTGTACAGCCGTTAAATGATTCTTTATAGCACGAGTGAAAAAAGTGCTAATGTGCTTTAAAGAAAGGCCACTGTGTAACATTACCCTCTGGCAGGTTTAGACATTCAGACAGAATAAAGAGATGAAGTGAAAGGCTTCACCAGGAATGATATGGATCTACATATTGCAGTATTCTGTTGTTGCAACCCATTTAGGGGAAGTCTTGGCTCAGGTGTGGCAAAATAAATCTTCAGGGTCTTGGGATTATGCAAGAGTTACAAAGAAAAACATCCTGCTGAGTTTAGGAGAGAATTACTGATTTATAGAAAGTGCTTCATGCATTATGAAAAATGAACATTCAACATTAAAGTAAAAATAACAGACAAAAGACTCTAGAAAATTCATGATAGAAAATACAACTACAACTCAAAATAAGTTGGGATGCTGCAAAAAATTAATATGTAAATAAAGTTAGTATAAAAAGTAAGGAAATTTGTGTTGGTTGGTTATTTCTCCCCTTAGATAATACCAGTTGGTGTTTCTAATTTACATTGTTGGAAAACCTGATGATTCATCTTTATAACGAGGTATAACTCGAAGGATTGTGCTTCTATGGAACGGGCAACATAAATGTGTGTGTTGTGGCCCCTAAAATGTGCCAAAATCCCCTAGAATATTCTCCTGTTGATATTCACTCAAGTTTGAGTTTCATGGTGGACTGGGTGACTGCACATCAACCAAACACAAATTTCTTTACTTTTGGTGCTATCTAATGATTTCCTTATCTTATAAACCATTCTAATCAATAAAACAGAAAACATATCAAATACTATTTACCAACCATGACTAATCTCTGGCTAGGTGACTGACTGACTGGCTGAAATGTGGAAGAGCACGTACATGTGCACCAAGAGTTTACATGGAGGTATTTACATCTTAACCACCTCTTGAGTTCCTGTAATTTGTGAAAAATAGTCTTTAAGGAAACAGTTGGACATTTACAGGTGTACAAGTTATAAGAGATGTTGGTAAATTGGCTGATATATTCTGGGGAGTATGTAGTAAGAACAAAGTAGAGCCCAGAACAGAGTCCTGGAAGACACCACATCACAGGAATATTGTTTCTCTCATGATCAGATCAGAAAATAAAGATATGAACCTTTCTAACCTCTCATATCCAGAAATCCAAAAAAGCATATTAATTTAGGTTAATTAAGGAGTACTTGACTACACAGCAACAGAACTCACTTAACTTCTACGACTTCCTCTTCACTGTTTTTTCTTTTATACAAAAGTATGAAGGTTCATTTCCTGCTTAACAATAGCTGGTCTAAATTTACTGAGAAGCTGGCCTCAACTGGTTTTGTGCAATGAGCTCAGTGTGAATAAAAGGTACAATCCAATGTTCAGCTCAGCTTTTTTACCCTGAAAATCCCTTTCTTTATATAGAACACTGGTGACAAAGCAAATCGGACGAGTGCAATTTTATCTAATTACCGCCTTTCATTTGGTCTCTCTCTCATAGTTTGTGCTCGCTGTTCACTTTTCCTCCACTTCTGCCATGTCTCTCGTTTATCTAAAACGTATTCATAACATAACAGTATAATAAAGCAGATCCTTTCCATGCAAACATAATTCTTTTTAATAGTATTGACGATCAGAAATTTGGGTAAAAATGTCTCATCCCGTCTTCTTTCTTGCACACACACACTCTTCTGTCTCACACCAGCAGGCTTCCTTTCAAACACTGGGCCACTCGGCTCATAATAGCCTCATCATCATTATGTCACAGCTGGCCATCAGTGCTGTGCTTGTTTCTCTCGTTTCCTGCTTTCCTTCTTTCAAAATGTTCTTCGGTGTCCCCATTTCACCACCCTCCCGTTTTCCTCTCACTCTTCTGGGAGAAGTTGCTAAATCCTCTGCAAACTCAACAAAACTATCTTGATCTTAGATGATGACAGTCCACCAAGTGAATGAATTATAAATGATGAGTGTTAAAAGCATGGATGAAGGGAAAAATCAAAGAGAGGACAGCAAGTGACTGAAGGAAACTATTTTAAAGGTATTAAGAGAAAACAGACAGCTGGGTATTTGAACATTGAGGTGTTTAACGGAGCCCTTAGGTTCCTCATTGTGTTTAAGACAGGGCCAAACTTTTAAAGTCATGATCAGCGAGACAAAAACAATTAAACTAAAAAAATAGACTTCATTCATCCCAAAAGAGAAGTCACAAAAGAAATAAATATTTAGATCACAGAAAAATGGCAAAAAATAGAACATAGCACATCTAAAACTGAAAAGCTACATGTATTAATAATTGTATCCTATGAATTATGTCCTTTTTCAACTCCCAGAAACTCGACTACAGGATGATGAAACCCCGTGTTAACCTCCTTTGGATTGCCACATGGTTATGTCACATCAACTTTGCACCAATCACCACCCAGCATCACATCCCAGCTGATGTCTGCTGTTACTCTTCTACTCCTGTTAATTCTACATGACCGCAGCGGTCACACCGCTGGAGTCTGGAGCTTAATTCATCAAAGATTAGAGATGCTGAAACAAGCTTTCATAAGCTCATCATTTGATAGATGTTAAACAAAATCATCGGCTTTTTGGAGCTCGTTTTTGGGTGTGATGACTTCATTATCTACGAATGGTAAATGCAGATGTGTGCAATGGGAGCAAGGTTCAACCAAAGTTCAGTGAATAAGTGGCAGATGCACAAAAGCCTGTTATCAGAGCTCTTGCAAGAACACACTGTTGCAATATTAGCTGTTCAAGCAAAACAAATTCATTCAGCCTTTGAAGCTCAGCCCATACTCTTAATTCTGCCATCTTGCTGCACCCTTTTCTATACAGTCCTGACAGAAAAATTTGTGCCACCTGCAGTACATCTAAATAAAGTAGCTCCCAAAATTAGAAACTAGGCAGGCCTAGTCTGGTGGGATTGATCAACTCTGTTTGGCCTGCTCTGACCAGCAACGCCTACTAAAGTTTTAAATTAAAAAAAATAAACACAGGCATTTCATTGACTGTTATGCTGTGTCATTCCCTTGAGTGCTGGATGAGTCATCAACTATTTTTACCCATTTCCAGGAAATGACCAACTCTAATATAGCATTAAAAATACAAGAAAGATGTCATCCTTGTTGGGCCAAACATCAGTGGTATAGTGCAAGATAACATCTGAGACAACAGAGTAAAGGTTGACCACAACGTTGTTAATTTTTTCCAAATATGTCCAGTGCAGCCATCCTCACCTGCAGGTCAGTGAGCAGGTTACTGGTTTCTCGGACCCGGGCTCTGGTGGCGTCCAGCTCTATCCTGAGTTTGTCCTGAGTTTCCTTCAGACAGGATATCTGTGTCTGAGTCGAGTTCAGGTTCTGCTCCCCCTCTCTCACAAGCTCCTGGAGGTGGGACACCTGTGTAGATAATCAGATGGTTGCCACATCCTCACAGAAAAATGTGAAACGGATTAAAAGACATACGGACTATGAAAGTTAGCTTCATACTTCCTGATTTGCTATGTTGAGTTTGGCCGAGAGCTCCTCTTTTAAGTTGTCCAGTTGCTGCTGGAGACGGTCTCTCTGCTCCTCTAATGACAGACGTTTAATCTCAAACTCCTGACTCAGTTTCTGGAGAGGGGAGAGAAGAAAAAGAAGCGAGCAACAAGATGAGAAGATGCTGAGAAGTCGAGGACGGACGACAAGACAAAAATGGAGAAAGCTGATTTGTGTTAGCAGACTATAAAACAAGTTTTAATTACCATTATGACACATGAAATGATCAGTGTGTGCATATACTGTGAAAGCCTGGTGGTCCCTTTTCCTCTGAAATATATTAAATATAATCTCTACAAGAAGAAGCGGAAGATTTAAGAAGGCACTGTCCTGTAAATCCCATTTGTGCCGTAATATGAAGTCATGGCAACTGCTGAGTGTGTCACAGGGCTATTTTGAATGAAGGGACACGTGAATTGTCATTTACACTTAAAAGGCCATCTTGTCAAACCGACTGCTTTCTATAATCCTTCAAACCAGAGCATCAAATCCTTTCTGGGCCACTCTGAATTTCTCTGAGGAAAATCTCTTTTTCCTTCTTTGGTCATCTTCCCTGCTACTAAATCTCTCCCTTTCATTCATTTCTGATATCTCCACCATAAATGCTACTTTATAATACACAAAACATTATTGCGCTTTGTTGAAATTGCAGCAGCAATTCTGCTTTCTGGTCACACAGAGTTCATTCTTTGCAGATACTATTAAATTAAATGTGACGGTGGCTTTCAAATATTTAATTCTTCATGTCTCACCTCCACATGACCACTTGTGTTTTGAAAATTTAAATAAAGTGGGCGCTACTTTCCTGTTCCTCCTGCTGCATCTGCCTCTTTAATGCAAATGGTTGCATATATTTATTGCAGGTGATGCTGTAAATACATGCAAAGGACAGATTTGTTGCAATGTTACATTTTCAAAACCCACTGGCATCGATGCACCTTGATTTTCATTTTAATGTACTGTTGAGAAACAGACATCTCTAATGCGCTTCCAGAAAGTCTGCAACTTTTACTGCATGAATATTGATTCAGTGTGAAATTTACAATCAGTTATTTTACCCCAGAGTTCACTGAAGTAATGAAACATGCAATCTTCCTTTGTATATATATCATAAATAAACTTGTTACTTCATATTTTCACAAAGGAGTGATGAAGAAATCCATATCTTCCTTCTTTAACCCGTTTAGGTGCAGAAGTTCTTGTCTCATGCGGCTTTCAGTCGATGGAGGCTGGCTGCAGCGTAGGATCAAAATTAAACTGATTTATGACACTTTTTACTTCTTACACCCTTATGTGACACAGTTGTTTTGTAATTTTGGAAAAATGCTGTCATGATTACTTGATTTATAATTAATCGCAGTATTAAACAGTATGATTCATAAACTGTAAAGATCCCTAAATATCAACACTTTCCATAAAGGATTTGGTCCTCACCATATAGCGCACAGAACAAAAACAAAGTTGTAAAACATCCAGGAGGAAATATGTTTCACCACCGGCAGGATATCCACCCGGCTCTGCATGCTAAAGTAAAGTTAAATGCACTGTAACTTGGTTAAATTACGTTAATCTTTACCTAACGTAACATTAACTTAAATGTTCACGTCATTTGCAATTTAGTAAGATTCTGGTCGGGCTTAGTTTTTCTTAGATAGAAATAGATAAAAATTAAAGACCTTAAAGGAGTACTCATCTGATTTTACAGAATCATGAAGTTATGAAATTAATAAATGCATAATAATCCTGTTTATTTCTTTGACAATAATTGTACCAAGAAGGTCCTAGCCTCTAAAATTGAAGAATTTACCAATTTTCTTCCCTTGTTTCACAATAAATTGAACAAATTTCAGATTCAGACATTTGATAAAAACCCTCTATCTGATGGTTGGATCCAAAGAAACCGGTGAATTTCCTAATAAAAAGATTAAATGGTTAATTCAGAGAAACCCAAGACCAATAAATAATAATGAAGATAAAGTTAAGTTGCATTTGAAGAATAGAGTCAATGTGGATCCACATTAGGAATATAAACTAAACCCTTATATTCTTTCTCTGTCTCTTTGGCCTTGAGAATAAAGTGGTGAATTATGAATTAATACATCACAGGCAATTTGCAGAATTAGTTATTTCATTGCTTTGGTTGAAGAACTCATTAATATCTTGCTGACAGACATGAAGTAATAAGTGGAAGATGCTTAAGATTAAATTAGCTATTTAAAAAAAATGCCCAGGTCACTCCTCCTGCTTCCTTTGAGATTTCTCTCCAAATAAAAACAGACGTTCATTTCAGCGTGATGAGGCAAGGCACAGCTTTGACTTACATAATAATTTTTTCCTCATCATCTCTCCCCGCAATTCACTTTCTCTTTCAGGGAATCTATAAACACACACCCACACACGCGCACACAGGACTCTCGCTTGGCTTGGAGGCAGGATTTAATGTCAGTGAAAATCAACCAATTAGCAGTCAGCTTCAAACAGCATCTCAAGTATGAGCTCATATTCTTCCCTTATGAAAGGGGGAGAATATGGGAAGAGACAGAGAGAGAGAACACAAAGTTCAAAATTGCTTAAAATTTGGAAAGTCTTAAGTCATTTCAGAGGCAAAAGGTCTTCATTTATTGCAAGGTTTGAGACTTAAGTGTTTTGTTTCTCTCTGTAGCTGTTATATATCCTGTCACCTTCATATCTTTGAGCTAATTTGCTTGGACTGGATGTCAGCGAGCTTCAGTATGAACATGACTCTTTTGAACTCGGTTGCCACATGCAGCTGAAGCCACGTGAGAGTGAAAAGAGGGTTAAATGTACTGGAGACAAGGAATTCAAGAGAAAAATATGCCATCCACCTCTCGTGCCACTCTAGAGGACATACCGACCAATTAACAAGCTTCTCTTTGGTGCTAAAATTAAGACAATTTTTGTTGCCTTCAAATGCTGAACACACATGGGAACAATGTGTCATAGTGCTGTCATTGCCACCAATAAGACTGTATCCTACATCAACCTTATCTATTATTGTACTAATTCTTTAAAAAATATAAATCTTATCTGTGATATCATGTCTTGAAAGCAGTAGAATGACCTAAATACTTGGTTTTCTGACAGCATAGCGCCCAAACTTACTTTCATGCCCCTTCATTTTATACCCTACGAGCAAAAACATAATGCAGGTTGTAGTTTTTTCAGCAGGTGGCACATTTGTATCATTGAGTGGAATTCCTAAACCTCCCCCACTGCTTTATCTCAAGAGCCTCCTTTTCTTACTCAGAAGCTATCAGACTAAACAGAAGAGGTAAACATGCTGCTGCTTTAAAGGATCTGTGCTACGGTGGTGCTGATAAGGTAAATGGATGGTTTAAATTTATTTAACCTGTATAATGTGATCACTTGTCACTTGTAATCCCTTCATGTGACTGCTTTTAACTCTGAGACAGAGAAGAAGAATGAGGAGGGAAAAAACAGACAAATTGGAGAAGAAAGAAAGAAATGAAGTCAGGATGAAAGATGTAGAGGAAAACAGGCAGAGAGCAATGTGTTTTTGTTTAAGTCTTAGACTTAGAATTGATGTAGACCTAATTAAAAGCTTGCAGTCAGTTAAAGGGGCTGCTTATTTCTTAGAGACAGTATATTTCTTCAACAACTCAGGCCACTTTTCTCTTAGGAAATAAATTAATGACTTATGTTTGTGTGCAGAAAAAGATAGATACATACCCTAAGAGCAACGCTCGGCTGTATATCTTAATTACAGCTTTTATTCCTTAAATGGTGACTTCAGTTGTGGTTTTTTAATGTCCCATCATTCCATTAATAGAATTTTAGAAAGAGGTTAAAAAACATTACAAGTAAAAACAAACAATCTTCAAAACTGTTTTCCTTTAAATTGATTGAATTGTCTTTGCATTAATATGATTATCAACCATCTGAATCTTAAAATTAGACTCACCGTAATGAGGAGTTTCTTCTCCTCCTCTTTCTCCTGCTGGGCTTCCTCCCTCATGGACTGGTGCTTTCCCTCCAACTCATCCAATGCTCTGACCTGTGCCTCCTTGAAGCGATGAGTCTCCTCCTCATAATGTGCTCTCAACCTGGAGAGCTCCTTCTCGTAGCCCTGGTGCTCCTCGCGCAGAGACTGAAGTACACCATAGAAAAGACAAAAAAAATGAGCTTACATGACCGTTGACTTGTGTCTCCCCTCCTGCTTAGACCCGGTGGTAACAAAAGTACCTGCTCTAGCTTGAGCACTTGTTGTTTGTGCTGTTCGTTGGATGCCTGGTTCTGGTTGAGCAGAGCCTCCCTCTCTTCCTCCAGCCTGCTGATCTTTTCCTTGAGGCGGCTCTGTTCCTGGTCCAGGTTTCTGATGGTGGCCTCATGAGCCATCTGGGTGGCCTGCAAGGAACCGATCTGACCTGAAACGGTCCAATCAAAACCAGCAGTTTGTCAAACAGGCCCCACAAACAGATATTTGGTTGAATGCAGCCAGTTAAACACAATGAATTCACCAATCTGTGGAGTCCCTCAAGGGTCTATTTAGGTAACTCTTTTATTACTGTGTAAATGGCACTTCTGGGGCAAATCATGCTTATATGTGGCATTGACACTCATTTCAAAGCCTGGTGCAATGGAAGTATCTTATATTACAGTATGTTCTACTTCACTGAAACTTAAGATCAGAAGTGCAAAAAATATCTGGAGAAAGATACATAAAAGATGTACACACAAAATACTACTGTATCAGCAGGCTTTTTCCTCCTTCATATCAAATGTACATGCATTTTGTTTGCAATCTGACCCTGATATAAGGTGTAAACAGGAAAAGAGGCAACATAATTCATCATGAAACAAACCAGATAATTTACAGAGCTTGCTCAGTGAGACATTGGTTTTGATTCTCTCACAATTTGTGTCACATCATCAATTTTCACATTAAAATCTACAGTAATTTTGGGTGCTGTGAACAACATGCATTTTGTGTAATGGCTGTGGAAGACCTTTTTAATGAGACTTTTAAAAGAAAATTAATCTTTAAAGGCCATTCAGACGGACTTGCACATGACTGTCTCACTGGATTCCAGTCTTTTCAAAATTGTATTTCTTTTTATCTCATGGATTTGATATAATCAATGTATTCTTATTTATTTACTATCATTTATGCATTTATATGTATATTTTTATGTATCACCTATATTTATTTCTTTATTGTAATACATGCATGGGCTGGGTGAGAAACACAGGTAATGTCCACATATCCACACATTCATATCAGCATATAATGAAATGGTCCTCGAACAGTACAGAAAAAAGAAAGGGCACTAATTGTCACAATTTGTCACTGCCAAAGACGTCTTTTGCGGTTTTTAACAGAGGGGAGGGGCTGCAGGACACTCTGGGGGAGCAAAGTATGTGTCGTGAGTAGGGATCGACCGATATTTGTTTTTTGGGGCCGATACCGATACCGATAATTGGTGCTTAAGGAGACCGATAACCGATATTTCGGGCCGATATTC
>JAOXYM010000026.1:8794702-8805472 GCA_028567055.1 Leptatherina wallacei
GCCGATACCGATTATCATAAAATTGCCTAATATCGGCCGATATTATCGGCCAGGCCGATAATTGGTCGATCCCTAGTCGTGAGGGTTCCGTGACGGAGGGTGTCATGATCGATCAAAGACATGATCAATGAAGGCAGCCAATGGGTTATATAACTATATGTGTCCAGGAGATAAACTACATAAAGTTTTATGCAGCTGCTCTAGCTCATCACACTATGTATAGAAGTTCAACCTGGAGAAGCACATCTTACTGGCTTTGTGGAGGATTTCTGTAGCCTGCTGCTGAACCCGCTCCCTGCTGCCGTCCAGTTCATACTCAGTGTCCTTCAGCTGCATCACCCAGATCTCTCCATCCTGGATGGCTTCCTCCAGCTGCTTGTGCAGGTTCTGCAGCACACATACAAACGCATATGTTTCACAACTACAGTGCAGCAATGAAACATTTCTGTATTTAAAGTTTCCTCCTGTACAGATCCGCCTGCAGGTCTTTCAGCTCACACTACATTACCTTTTACATCACTCTGAGATTCTTGAAAACAGATTTAACCCTGAGGCTTTCCTTTTGTCTTTGTGCTCTGTAAATATTTTTCCTGCAATTTAACCCACTGTCAATCCAACCTGAACTAAAGGAAGACTCATGCAATTTGTACCATTTAAGGGGATAAATAATAATAAATACGATTAGCTGTTGTAGAGCAGTTTTCAAGTTGTGCATATCTGGGTTCTTATTTGTTTAATTCAAGCGTAAATCTTTGTTTATTCCACCTTAATGGTTCCTTCAGCGTTGGCCAGCGATGTCTGCAGTCTGTTGGTCTTGTCTCGATTCTCCCGGGCCTCCTCCTGGGCTTTCTGAAGCTCACTTCTTAGCTTGGACAGCGAACGCTGCAGCGCTGCTTCCTGAGCCTGGAATTCCTTCCGGAGCTCAACCTTAACGTGAGGAGATACAGAAGATCATCATTGACCAGAACTTAAAAGAACTTGTGGATCTTTGTTTTGCTCATTCTTGTCTTCTCATGCACCTCTGTCCTCTTCCAGGCCAGCAGGTTCTCGGTGGTGAGCTGGTGTGTCCTCCTCATGGCCTCCAGCTCTCTCTCATAATATTCCTGAGCCTTGGCCAGCTTGGCCTCATATTCCTCCACCAGACGGACTTTATCCTTTGAAAACTCTTCAACTCTCTCCATCAGGGACTCCACCTGCACAGAGATGGATAAATGGATATCAAGTGGTGTGGCTAAAAAAAAAGGGAAAAGTATTCAGGATTTTTTTTTTTTTGAAGAAACCATTAACTTTGGTTATTTTGTGTTAATTTAATATTTTATGTTGTTGTTTTTTGTTGTTGTTTTTTTTGTTACTGTTTTTTAAGTTAAAATTTGAAAAATTTATTAAATTAGACAGGTAAAAATTGAAAGGAAATAAAAGATGACAGAAAAATAAGGGGATGACATGCAAGAAAGGTCTATGGCAACATTTTCTTAAATTTTTACTTAAAAAATCCTCCAAAACAGCAATTACCCCACAGAGTAACTTGCTGTGTGAACTCTCCACAAAAACCCTAAAACACATGCGTCAAGCGAAACTAAATTCTAGCTCCTTAACAGCACGACTATCGTCCTGTCTCTCGTACTCGTAGCCCACCTCTTGTCTATGAAGCTCGGCCAGTTTCTCCTGGTCTTCAGTGGAGGAGGCGCTGTGGTTCTGCTGGTTGTCGCGCAGTTCCTCCACCTCCTGCCGGTGGGTGGCCCTCAGCTCCTCCAGGGCTCGCCGTTTATCTGCCTCAAACTGGACCTGAGCCTGGCTGAACGCTCGCAGCTTCTCCTCAAAATCCCGACGCATCTCTTCCACCTATTGAAACCACGAAACATAATCTATTCTGTTTGGATGCTTCATGATGGGATATCCCGACTTTTACTAACTGCAAAGTTCAATTCTGTGACAGCAGAAGTTTGTTTCTCTCGCGTCAAAACAAAAACGTGCAACTTCTCTTAGACTCAACAGAGTTTCCTGCTATGAAAAAAAACTATGCAAACATGTAGTGTGATGTGATGCCATGGGATGCCTGCGGGCTCATTCAGGTTGCTGAGGAAGGAATTTCTTCAATCAAGCTGGAAGCAGAAGCAACTGGAGGCACTGGGTAAGTGGGAGATGAGGGACAAGACCAACACCGACATACGCTGATCCCCGACACAGATAAAGTAAAAATGATTAGCTTATTCAGCCACATCTAAAGAAAAATTTGATGTTCTTTAATGCCACCTGTATTCAGACAAAAGAAAAAAAGGTTGTGCCATATGATATGATGCATGACATGATATGAAAGATATATATTTTTTTTTTTTAACATTCTATTTACAGTCTTTACTTAATGCAGTTCCTGCAAATCAATGATCACCGGCTCAGTTTGTGACATCTCTTGGAATTAATCAAATATTCAAAGCTTTTTCATCACCTGTTACCGGGCAGGTTTTGTGTAAATAATCTATTACACTCCTTACATAAAAAAATAGAATGTTGCATCATGCAGCATTTCACTCTCAGGGGAGGCCTGCTGTTTTACTCTGTTAATTTTGAATTAAAAAATGTGCCAGTAAGGATTATGTAGTGGCATATTAGGACCTTTGAAGGTAAAATACATTTTATATATACAGTGGGTGCAGTCATTTGTGGATATATTTGTGTCAACATGAATTGAAATATAGTATATAAGGCAAGAACACAGTATGTATCATTAGCTTGAAAGTGTTTGGTATGAAAACCTTTATTCTTCAACAGTCTGAACCTTCTTAGACAAGTTTATTGCATTCTATATAAATATAAATATAGTCTTCAGGAATAGTTCCCCAGGCCTCCTAAAGGACTATTCAGAGCTCTTCTTTGGAAGCTGGTTGTTTTTTTCTCTGTTCTCTGTCCAGATGATCCCACACTACTGAAATAATGTTGAGGTCTGGTCTATGAGGATTCATCGCTGTATAAGACCTGCTGTCACTGATTTTCTGTCCTGTTCTTGTGTTGTTTGATATACTTCAGGCTTTTCTCCCTGTTTCCCTTCTTTAAGAATGACTTCTTGACAGCCATCCTTCCATGGAGACCGATTCTGCTGAGACTTCAGAGAATAGTAGATCAATCAACTGAAGGTACATTCATGGGTTTCCATGTCCTGTGTCTTAAGGACATCCCTATCAGATGCTGTTCATCTGAAGTAGACGTTTTGTTCTTTTTTTTGTTCTTTTTCTTCTTTCATCCTCCACTTGTCCACTTTCCTTACACACTGCACACCATGCAGGGAATACTAAAGCCGTTTTCAGACTTGCATTGCAGAATATTTGCGGTATAGTCCATCTGCCCTTTAACCAGAGTTGTTTTTTCAAACATATCGCTTCCTTGCAGACTTTTTACGTCCCAGCCACGTTCAGATATCGGGAACATTTCTTGTGCGTTCAGTCAAAACAACGTGCCGCAACATTTCCGCTCTTATGACACGGGGGCTAGCCGGTAAATGTCCGCTACAGCTCTGAGGTAAAAGAGCGGAACGTTTGTCTGAATGCAAACGGTATAAGAGACAAAGTCTGCACTATTACGGCTTTTCAGAGCAACTATAAAAGGGGCTTAAGTCTCTTTAGGAATCACATAGTTGGTGCAGAAATTTCTTCTCTGTCAAACACTTGTTCGTTCCTTGAGTTATGTGCCTTTTTAGTGCTTAATGTCACCAATCAGACTTAAGTGGTTTAATAAGAAAAAAAATCCTCTTAAAATTAGGGGTGGGTTTAAAAAAATCGATTAATCGATTTAAATCGATTCAAGTTAAATTAATTATTCAATATCCATTCATAAAACTAAGGATCGATTTTTTTTTTGTCCAATTTAAAAAAAAGTTGTTGTTTTTTTAGGTTTTTTTTTTGCAGGTATGTCCATATTTTCCCAATTTAAAGCAATTTTATTATCATGCTCCGTGTTTTATAAGAAAAAGTTACATGAGATTAAAGAAAAATAAGTGTTGTTAAACAATCGAAATCTAAATAGACTATTGTGAATCGAATCGATTCGATTCAGGTTATTAGTGATACCCAGCCCTCCACAAGTACAAGGGCTAGACTGAAAATTTGTGAGAAAAAGTCCAAAAAAAATCTTTGGAAAAGGTGCCAAATACTCAGTTATAAAGAATGTAATTGCTGATTGTTGCTGTGTTGCTGCTGTGTGACACTTCTCCCCAGTTAGAATATGTAAAAGTGGCAAAACTTCATTGCTACATTTTAAGACAATAAAAACCTAGGCATCTGTCCCTGATCCAATTATGAGCATGTACTAGTAACAGCTGTAAAAGCAGCTACATGGCAGAAAGAAGGGAAATATGAGTGGAACATAAGTGGTATGTGTAATGTATTCAGCATACAGTGCACATACCACTTATAATAAGTATTGACATAATGCTGGTGGAACCATGTTGCATGTTGAATGTGGTTTGTGTTCATCTGTCTTTTTTGCTTCAATAATTAATTGTGCATGGACAGAATGACACAAATATTCTTCAAGCATGCAAGTCCTCAGACATTTTGTTTCTTAATGTTTTGCATGAAGCCTCACCTCTCTGCTCATAGAAACCACTCTCTGTGTGTGCTGGGCCTCAGTGCAGAGCTGCGAGTCTTCCATTCTCTGTCTGTACATCTCGAACTCTGCTAAAGCCTGAAAGTAACAAAATATCTCCTGCATTATAACAGTCATTTGATGCAGCTACTGCTACCGTGCATAATAGGACGAATAAATTAATTCTAAAAAATTTTGAGACAGAGCATGGCATGTAGATAAGGCAGTTAAATGAATATGTATGTGAAGCTCTGTGACTGCACTAAGCAAAGCCTCACTGAACACGACCAACAGCTACATGAAGTCTCTGCGGTGCCCGGCAGCAGTGAGCGACCTGTCTCTTCATGTGCTCATGGAGTTCGACAGATTCCTCCAGACTGGCCAGGCGTCGCCTCAGGTCCGCCTCGTCCGCCATTTTGCTCTTGTACTGCATGATCTTGTCTCTGGTTTCTGTAACAATGTGTTGGACCTGAACGAGAGGAAAACAAACCAGCCAATTTCTTAAACGCGGTAGATATAATTTTAACACAGTTTGGTGATTTCTGAGAAAATGAGGGCAGCAAATTTGACTTTGGCCTGCTCAGCTACTTTATATTACAATGTACTGTTAACAGAAAAAGCTCTTTACAAAATGATATAGGTAAAACTGGGAAAGAGGGTAACTCGGCTGCCTCCAGGAAATGTTGACAGGAAATAAACCTCTTACTTTGCAAAGGTAGAGCTTGAACAAAAGACTGATTAAATTAACAACATATTTCGTGGTATTTGAAAGCTTTTCTGTGAAAGAAAGAAGAGAATAAAATTGACAATAAAGCCTTAGGACTTGCCTAATAAAGTAGCTTCAGTCACTTAAGAAAATAACGTTTCATCAATGGTTAGACTTAGTACAAACATATACTGCATCATATGTGTTCTCGCCCTGCTTTCTCCACACATCTGGCAGTATTTCTACTAAAGAGATAATAAATGTTCTTGCTGCTGCTGTGTGGTTTTGAGCAGATTTCTTTCGCTGCAGCATTGTGGTGTTTGAACAAGATTTATTTGAAGTAATAAGGAATGAGAAGATTCACCGCACTGTCCTTGTTTTTTATCTAAATTACACACTGCAGATGGAGCACATGCTTACCTGTGACTAATTATAGACAAACAAGCTGAATAATGAATGCATACTGTTCTATATACATTCTACTAGTACAGAGAAATGATGTTTCCTAACATCAATATCGCAGCAATGAGACAGACTGAGCTCTTTAACATCATAATGTGGATAAATGTTCATTCGTTCTTCTGCCACACCCACTTTTAACTGGCTTTAAAATTAGCTGAGAGAGCAGAGAATTACACCTAGAGTGTGTAGACATACTGTAATGGAATCTGCTCCCACACAGACCCAAACTATATGTGGGAGCAGATGCTAAAATAAATTCAGCTTTGACAGCAAAATCCCACTTTGCCACTAACGTGACCCCATCTTTCCACAGCATTATGCTCAAGGGAAGCCTAAACAGGCAACTGAAAATGTGGCTTCTTGCAAAGTGTTTGTGTTATATCAATCTAAGCTAGGGCTGCATGATGTAGGGAGAACATGCATTGTGTCATTGTTGAATATTGTGGTTATAATACATCATGCAATCTATAAAACATGATATTCTGTACCCATATGGCTAGTGGCAAATTACTTGCACTTGGCTGCTTTTAAGTCAAAAAGTGTATTTGCAAAATGTGATAAAATCTGATTTGAATCTTATGCCAGCAATACAGCACTTGTCTTCATATAATCATAGCTTTGGGGGGCTTTGCCAGTACCTCGTCCTCATGGGCATCTTTCAGAGACTCGATTTCCTCCTCGTGTTCATCGTTCTTGGTGTTGAGAGCATAAATTACCTGGGGACAGGAGGAGATGACAGAATGAAGATGGGAACGAAAGCTCAAATGAACTGTTTCAACATTAGATCAATAGTTCTATAGTGGAAGAAAAGATTAGCTCTGCATTCAAAGTGCTGCGAAATCAATACCAATAACATCGGGAAAGGAGAGAAAAATAATTCATACTCTGATTAAAGGCGGACAAAGCTTTGCATTACAGCAGCTGCTGTAAAATATGTCCACCTGATATTTTTTTTTTACGTCCGTCTGGATAAAAGAATCATGAAGAAAAGCTGGACTTTCTGCAACAAGCTTGATATGGTTAAACAAAACAAACTGAGTCAGGATTGCGCCACATACAAAGCCGACTCAAACCCCACCTCACACCAAACAACGGTCTTTGGATCTAAATCTTAAACAAAATCAACTACCTGCAAAAGAAGAAATCCTCCATTAATGCAAATAATGTTTTCTCTCAATCCTGCATGAACCTCAAATATGAATATTCCTCTTCTGGCTTTGGCAGTCTCCACATACAAGCCTAAGTGAATAACATCTTGTCAGTCATGCCTGCGCTGGTCTTCCAGTAATATAAGCAGGTTTTATGCTCGAGGTAAATTATATGCAGGAGCTTTGAAAAGATTAAGCTTCTGCAGGTTGAAGCTCCTGGTGAGCAGCTAATATTCAGCCACGGTCACCTGAATTAAAGACCTGCTGAGATCAGAAACGTTTCACGCTTAATTTTTCACTTAAACATGAGGTGAGAAGGTTACACCCATACACCTCTTTTATACAAATATACACGCGGTTAATCATGACTCGCTGACATTTGATAACTTGAATCAACACCTACAATAAGTAATAACCGCTGGAGGGTTTTACTATTCCATTAAAGGTTGCTTGCTCCTATAAAACCACTGTAATATAGTGTACTTTAACCTCTGATTACAATCAAATAGTGTGCAAATAAAGCTTTAAGATAAGAAAAAAGCAATCGTTGAGGATGATGTGATGGTAGAGGAGAAGAAATCCAGGTATCATGCCTTATTTTGAACAAAACCAAGCATGCAGTGTCTGCTGCAGACAACCTGACAGGGAGGAAAACAGAACTGTGAACAGAGATATGAACCGTTCTTAGACTAAAAGGAAAACAAATCAAAACCATGTAAAAAATTTTGCCTCCACTTCCTTACGCCTTTAATTAATAACCTATCTCACACAGTTTATTTTTCTAACCTGCAAAAGTTTGCTAAGGTCAAAGTCAAAGGGTAAAGAAAGGTTATATTGTTCTTGGTTTGACTGAGACTGAGAGCCAGTTTATAAGATAAGGCTACATTCAAGTTGACATCTGACATCCATCTGACATCCTCTTCTCCAAGGACATTTCAGTCACACAAGTCTCTTTATGTGGAGAACTGAGACTGCCATAATCCAAATAAAAATGCTTCTTTTCTTTTTATTCATTACCAATCAATTAGGGACAATTTCAAATGCAAATGTTATTTGATACATTGTACCACAGTTAGCCTTGGGCTAATCTGCATTTCCGCAAGCGTCATATATGGTCTAAAATTTTCAAAGCTCAATAGGTTTCTCTAGAATCTTGATATGTGGACACATCAACGTGTGCATAATTATTTTGGCTTAATCCATGTGGAGAGATGATCTAATATGTCTGAAATTTACTGGGTTGCGTTTAAGATCTTTTGGGTCATTTTCTTAGAAAACAATAAAAAAAATGAATATGTTAATAAACTTACTAAACAGACCACAAAACCTATACATTAACTAATATAGAGAATATGAAATTAACATATTTCCATTGATTTTCATCTCTAATCATTTCATTTTAGACATTAATAGTCCTATTTTTGTATTTTACAATGTAATTTATTCATCTAATAATTTAATATTTACATATGAAGACAAATAGATATGTAGATATTAATCAAGTTGCATATTTTTCTTTTACCTCTGCATTTGTTTTCCTTTCTTTTTAGATTTTTCCCTCTATTAATTTCCCTAATAAATTGATTTAAAGCTCATTTTACAAGGTGTTATAAACTAAACCATTGCACCTTTCTTTAATCTAAACTACATATTCCTAAATCATTTCTGCTTTCCATTTTCCAAAAGTGCATTTGTCTTCCTTTTACACTTCTTTCTTCATTTTCACTTCCCTGTACATGCAAATGAGAGGGATTTGTCTTTCAGACTGTATCATGGGCTCAGCTTCTCACCTTCTGGTTGATCATTGGGGTCCTATATAGCAGTAGCTCCTGTCCGACAGCAATTATTCAACAGACTGTGACGGCTTGTGTTATCTCAGTCACTAACTGATCTGCTTAAAGTAAAATTGCTCTTTGAGTTAGAACAAAGAGCTGTGCCGCATGGCCATCTGCTTTTAGATCATTGTTCTTATAGCGAGTTAAGTCAGCCGCTTGTGCCGTTAGCTTCCCCTTACTTTGCTCTCTCCCTCCTATAGTAGCCATCTGTCTGTACCTCAAATGTGTAACTGGAATTTTTATACATGTGCTGGTTTTGTTGTAAAGGACCAGGACTTTATTTAGGGCACATTTATGATACCACAAATAAGATCCAGTCAGTGGAACTGGGAGATGGGAGGACATCTTTGCAGCTAAACTGAGTTTGATCCTTACCTAGCTCATCCTGCTAATGAACATTACCTGATATACCTATAAAAATCTGTCATTTTAAAATACAAAGCTTCTTTTATTTGCCTGGTAATAATCACTACTTGGATGTTTTGACTGATGCTCATTGGACAGTGTGTTTTGTTTCATGTGGTAATAAGGAGAGGAAGGTAGACAATAGACCCCTGCTCTCTTTGGGTGTGAGCTTCAACTTCCAGCCTTAAGTCAGCCATGTTCCTTCAATTATACATGATTATTTTAATGACGCTGGTGTGCCTGCTGCTTTCATCTGTCTCTCCACTTTCCCTTGGCTTCCATCCTTTTATCTCTCCTCCCTTTTTGTTCTTTGTCTCATCTTTTCTCCAGTTTCTCTTTCTACTTTGTTTCACCATCTCTTAGGATAGGAGATACCTCGCAAGACTATTGGGGGTAAAAAATAACGATCTTTCACATTGCATTTGTTTCTTGTGATTCTGCAAAACTAAAATGATTAGCACTTATGTTCAGTGGAGACCCTTGTACAATAAATATGACCTCAGTGTAAACCGTCTTCATTCAACTCCCCCTTTGAAGTAGTAACAGCCTGAGAAAACACTGGGCTCTTATCTTAATCCAAAATTAGATTTTTCTCCTCTTGCTTATATCTGATATCACTGACTGCTCTGAAGTTCAACTAATTCCTTTAATACTGGGTGCTTTATTGCCGTGTGATTCAGCAGTTTCCAAAGTCTGACAACAGTGATGTTGTGGAAGAAGTGGAAGCTGCTGTTTTAAATATATAGAAAAGCAAATATGGTGTGAAATGTGCTGGTTCCGCTGCAGTGGGACCAGATTTGATTCAACAGACTTTATTGGCATCTGTCAGGCAGACAGGTGCAACCGGACAAGCTGTGACAAGCTGATTAGCATTCATAGTAGCAGAAAACAACACAACTATCAAGTAGGGTACAACAGCTATATTTGGTGGCCGTGTGTATCTCTGATGTGCCCATGAGACGGTTGCTTGGCAGCTACAATATGAGTGTGTAACAGCTTTTGTTTTCCATGCAATTCTTTTTTCTTTTGCCCTTTTTATCCATCTCACAGGGCTCATTCCCAGAGAGAAGGACATGAAAGTGAAGCAGGGTGTGGAAATGTCTGCTGCCAGATAGAAAATTTTGCATTAAAAACAAAACAAAAACAGGTACAAAGGTACAGACAATAAAATCTTGTCAGGGAATTTTTATAGTCTGAGGCTCCAAATCAAAACAAGCCTACAGGCAAAAATGGCCTGGAGCTACAGCAGCTGCACACATACATTCAGTGCTGGAGAAGTAATGGGGAAACTTTATGGATCCCTGTTGCTACTGGTCTACAGAGTGCTTCCAGAGCAAGAGCAGCCTGATTGCTTTTTTATTTATGCTGCATGTCTTTTAGAGATCAATCGGTATGGGTTTTTCTGTATCTGATGCAGATCTGTAGATATTGATGCATTTTGTGGCTGATGTATGATCCAGTTTATTTTATGTTGTTTGGCTATTATAAATATTGTCATATTTTTAGAATATTTAGTTTGATAAGCTGCAACGACCGCACCTACAACCGCAAACATTCTTAGTAGGGATCGACCGATATTTGTTTTTTGGGGCCGATACCGATACCGATAATTGGTGCTTAAGGAGACCGATAACCG
>JAOXYM010000026.1:8822072-8844086 GCA_028567055.1 Leptatherina wallacei
TTGTTCGATGTTTATATATATATATATATATATATATATATATATATATATATATATTATTATTATCAATATTATTATTAACAGGGAAAGATAATCAGCCAAACAAATTTCTTTACTTTTATATTGTAGTTCATTTAGTTCAATAGTTGCTAAATATAAGGAGAGTGATTTATATAAAACATCTTATTGCAGTATTTACAATAATAATTGTATGAAGTGATTTTTTTGTTATTCCTTGTTAAGATATATTCTTGCCCATTCTGAGAAAATTTTTCATTTTGTTCTTAGAGTGACAAATTTAGCAGCTTAAGTGTGAAACATGACAGTCAGAGCTGGCAATAATTTATTAATTGATAGTCTTAGTAATGCTCTCATAAAGGGAAAAATTATGCTTTCATTTACCCGCTTTAAATAGCCATTCATCAGGACATCAGAGGATGAGAGGGGAAGATAGACTGATGGAATTTCAAAGAGATAGAGAAAAAGGGGGGGGGGGGGGTCCCACACCTCGAAAGAGGGAGAACATTTGGAGTGTAAAAAGTGTTTGTTGTGTAAGAGGAGAAGAGAGAAAAAGAGAGGAGGAAAAGGGGGAGGAGAGAGGGATTGCATTGGAGCACATCCGTGCGTAAATCTACCCATCCTCTCCCTGGTCCTTCCATCCCTCACCACTGTTGCCTCCAACGGGTCCTCTCTCCTCCTCTAAGCCGGGATCACCTGCTTGGTGGTCCAGTTTTTGCACCGTGGAGTCCCGATTGTCTCGACTCGGTGGCCTCCTCCAGGGTTTAGGAGGAGCGCCGGGGAGCTCCAGATTTCTGCCGGGTTTCGTGTCCGCCCCTGCGGAAAATCATGGCTCTGAGCGCCGGGAGAGACGTGGCTCGACCCGCTCTCGGATGCCGGTGATGCGGGGTCTGAATGCACCTCAAAACACCTTCTTGGATACCATTGCCACGCGTTTCGACGGGACCCGTGAGTATATTTCTCAGTTTCTTTTAGAAATAAATTCATTTTTTTGGGCGCATTACGTATTTTACGCTCCTTTAAACACTTGTTTATGAGTCTAAAATTCAACAATAACTGAACTCTGTGCTGTTCTGTACTGTGTGCCCTCCAAAGACCTGCTAAGTGTCAACAAGAGCTTCCAGATAGTGTGAATGATGAATGAATTCTGGTGAATGAAAGCGCAGACAAGCATCTTAAGAATTCATGAGGCGCCTGCCAAAGGATGAACAGTCATCACAGAGCCTGATGCAAAAATTAATGAGGAAGCCATTCATTTATTTATATATTTATTTTATATTTTTTTTTTGCATGAAAGATTATGTGGATTACTGACCCTGGGGCTCAATAACTCTAAGGGTCTCTGGTTTAATCCCCAAAATACAGCCAAATATGCATACAGGAAGAACTAAAATGAGAGTTGTAAAGAAAAGTGATTACCAGGGACAAAAGAGATGTAAAGGTAACATAAAAGGTGCAGACAGACATTAAGCTGTCATCATGAGATACAGTATGACCTATGTGAAGCATTAAGTGAGCAAACAAAATCACCAAGAAGAAATGTGAAAAACCCCAGAATGAGTAAGAATGACACAAAGAATGATTGAAATGTGATATGAAATGAAAATAATGGGACAAAAACAGCATGAACTCACTATAGAATGGATCAAATTAACCAAACCTACAAAAATAAGACCTAAAAATTTATATTTTATTAAATATTTGTATTTATTTCTTCCTTTTCCCCTTTTGGTCCTTTCGGATGTCTGTCTGTGTCCAGGGGCATGTGTTTCATAAACCACCTATGACTGAGTACACAGATTTGTTGACTCAGTTGAGGTGATCATTAGATTCAAATTAAAAGCATGTTAAACATTAAATGAATATTACTATATAAGGAAAAAACAACAACTTGTTAATTTTGGGTTTGGCAACATTGGGTTAATCATTCTCACTTTGCAAATAAGTGGTTTCCCAACAGTATCACCACATCACCAGGTTATTGAATAATTTACTGATTCATTATTAGTGTATAATGAATGCAATGAATGCATTATTTATTCAAAGGTATTACTCTAAGCTGCCAACTGGCATCTAATGACTGTCAATCATTTCATAAAATCATGCTTCAATATGCCACAGCCTTTACTCTAAATTCAAACGTATCAATCAGTCACTTGTCATGGCAGGATTAAGATAAGGAAATGTAATTAAACTGGCTACAAGGCTTCCAATAACACCTTGATTGTTCCCATCCATTGTGTACATCTTCTCTAAGATGGGATATTTATGAGCAGAAAACTTATAATGAAGATTATGCCCCTCTTTTAGACAAGGCTGAAATAATAAACCAAGACTCCCGTTTAAGCCCTTATCTAACCAGTTAATTGTTCGATTTAGTGATTCCCAAAACACATTTTCAGTTAAATCTACACAAATGCGCAGTTATGCACATGGTGAATGGAGCCATATCTGCCTCTATCATTGAGTGCGAAGACGTCTGCTTAATTGAAACTATAGCAGCTCCGTGAACAACACGTTTCAAACCGTTAGATCAGCTGCTCAAGATAAAAAAAGATCCATTCACAAAGCAGCACCTGAAATCCTCTAAAACACTGGCCTTAATTTTCTATTACGTCGCAAACTTCAAAGTAACGCTCAGTTTTTACATTAGATTTAAGTTGTACAAAGTGCCATCCTTACATCCTTCAGTGAAACAAAAACCCTCAATAACAGTAATAAATCTAGTCCAGCCTCCAGTTATTACTCACCCCCTTCACTCACCATCCACATCAGTCTGTGCATTGAACCCATATTCTGTAAACCTGTAGAGAAACGGCTGTCAATCATGCAATCTGTTATTATTATAGCGTAAGACCGTTATATAACATAGTCCTGAAGGCGCATATTAACAGGCACGGAGGCACTGTCAATGCAATCAGTGTGAGATACATCTATTTTCTGAAACCGAGCTTTACATTACCGTAAATAAAAAGATAAACGTCACTTGCGTGGGCTCTGTTTCCCCTTCCTGCTGCAAAATGCTTTGGATTAATCAGCTATTTCATAATATTCATCAGCAAGATGGTGATTTCTTTTTTTCTGTGTGTCCCAGAGAGAGAGAACTTCATGAAATAACATTTTCATTTAGTGTCAAAGGTAATTATTCTTTTACTCAAACTTGAGAGCACAGATTGAAAGCACTTGAACGTGACTTGTGGTCGTCTGCTGGCCTGAGTGGAAATATACACGGTCTGAAGGAGATCCATTAGATGCAGGAGTGTGTGGAGAAGCCCACATCACACCTGAAGAGTCGCTTCTCCTGTGACACAAATGTGATTAAAGCTCATCTTTCAAAGGGCATTTTCTCTGCATTCTCCTGTCCTTTGTTCCTTCCTCTTCCAGCTGATTGCTGGCTTTGATTACACAAGAATCTATAAGACCTAGGCCAACATTCTTCACAATGAGATGCCTCCAGTTATACGCCAGCATGCACTGGACCAAAGAAAATAGGCTCAAAAGGAGAAGCTGGTTCAAATAATTAATATACAACATGGACTGAGGCTCCCTCTTCTTTATATTCACACTTGTTGAGGAGCCCTTTTACTCAGTTTTTAACTCCTGTGGTATCCATATACTATTGTTTTCAGATGCTGATCTAAAGCTGCTTACAGCCAGTTAGAGGATTCACATGGGCATGAGATTTCGCACTATATTTTCATCATTCATGTTTTTATTCAATTGTGAATGTGTCAAACCTATCAAGCTTTAAAACAAAAGTTCAAGCATATTAGATGAAAAAAAAATATTCATATGCACACAAACATAATACATAATGCAAGTCTTCCTCCCCTGACATGAACCTCTTCCCCTCTTATATAACACAGAAAACAACCCCAGAGCCAGTTAGATTGACCCTTTTTTATCTTTCAAACTTGCTATCATAAGTTTTAAGAGGCATTATCTGTCATGAGCCCAACCCATTCGGTACATACTGCTCATGTCTGACTCTTCCTGTGGTGAAAAAAGGATTCTAGCTGCTGTGATGAGACGTGTCAGTGCCAAGCTGGCTTCTGCTTTTGATATTCCTAGTGGTGACTGACCGGTCTCCCAATAGGCAGAGTCAGGGGCATTCTGAGCCATTCTCTTAGTTTTCCAAAAACCTCTTTCCAGAAAGGAAAAGCAAAAAAAAAACAAAAACATTTCCACATAAAGTGTAAGAAGGTCTCTTTCTCTGCATTCTCACATCCTGCTGGAAGTAGCCACCAGAAGATGGTACGCTGTGGTCGTAAAGGGATGGACATGCTCAGCAACACTCAGGTAGGGTAGGGTGTGGCTTTTAAATGATGCCCAGTTGGTACAAAGTGGCCTCAAGTGTGCCAAGAAAGTATCATTCACTCCATTTTACTACAAGCAGCCTGAACTGTTGATACAAGGATGGATCAGACCAGGCAACGTTTTTCCAATTTTTGATCTGTGTCTGTGTCAATTGTAGCCTCAGTTTCCTGTTACCTGATAGGTAAATTCTGCCTTATTGTTGGCAAGTGACACACCATTTGCTCCACTATTACTGAACCACCCATTACATAAATGTACCTGCTTAAGGTTGGGAAAACATAGTTAGGCACTGAACTACACACACAAAAAAAGACATTCTCCACATTCCCATGGCAACACATCCTGCAGCTGTCACATTGCCAGCTTAGGAAACTCTGCACATCCAAAAATGCTTCTGTGAGTACTTTCTGCATTAAAAATCAACACTACGGGTTCCTGAGCATCAGTGTGTAACAAGTAAGGAGCAAAAAAGCCAGTGACAGCAAACAATTTATACACCATCAGCCAGTGGCCCAACAATATCCTGAGCCTTCAGGATCTCATCTATCCTAAATGCTTAAAGAGAATGGACTTGTTTCTTCGTGGTTTTTAAAGACGTTTCACCTCTCATCTAAAGGCTTCTTCAGCTAGAGGAGCTGTCTTCCTCCATCGGGCATCATCAAGTTCAAGACCTCCCAATGGTTGTTCCTCATCTGCCTGACTTTAATCCCCAGTCAAGAGCAACACTTATCCTCTGAGAACAGCCTGGGCTGTTAGTTTCCTTTCTGAGCCTCATGACTGCTGCCGAATATTTATCTTCATGGCCTCCTCAGATTTCTTTATTCTTCCTTTTTGCCACAGAAAACTATGGGGTTGCGTTTCCTTGTTCCTTGTTGCGGTCCCATAACTGCACTGGAGGACTCTCCAGCTATTCTTCCAAATATGTCTTTGAATATATTTACTTTTTGTCAAACGCTCCCTTCTCTGAAATGTCTTAGATCACAGCGAGGATATCAGCGCGAGACTTTAAAAAAGTCCTGACGATTAGTTTAAGATTAGTTCCTCTGTGAATGAATGCACATAGAGATGAATGAACGCTGCTGATAAGAAGCAGTCTGACACTTTAGCTCGTGACTCCTAGCAGGCATTAAAAAAAAACGAAAAAAAGACAGAAAAAACACAGCAGGGGAATCCTAATGAGGGGCATTTCTATCCTTATATAATAATATAACTGTACAGTCCTGCACATGGAGGGCTGCCAAGAAAGCATGGAGGGCTACAGCAGAATCTTAAAAACGTGACTTAAATGAATCAAAGCATAACCAGGAAACAAATTTAGGCTTAGAAAGACGAAAGCATTCTTTGCTCCACACATTTTGCTTGTTTATTTTTTATTCCCTATACTTAATGATGGAACACAAGACCTGTATTACTGAGACAGATTTTTAACGTACTGTTACCAGCTTAGAGGAACTATATTTTCAGGTCAAAAGCAAGGGTCTCCCATCTTTGCAATGCAACATTAATGCAGTAGATGACCAAGAATACTCCAGGGGATTCCTTTTAACCCAGTCCATGTCATACATACTTAAAAGATAAAAAAAACAGATATCTACCATCAGGTTGACTTTTAGTGTCGCTACAGTTTGATTTCACGTTTAAAGCAGTATTTTATTTATTTATTGCTTGCTATGAGAAAAAAAAATCAGCTGCCCCATGAACGTGGTACTGGTTTATAAATGACCTCTGTTTTCTTCTTGTAGGACTGTTTGTTCTGCGTGTTTACTATGTTAGATGCTATGACAAAGTTCTGTTTGCCTAAAACAATGGGATATAAATGGGATGCTTGCATGCATGAATAATCGTGCATGGTAACGTGGGTGTAAATGCAGGCAGACTATGTTGGGATAAATAAAAACAAACAAACAGAAGAGCCAACGTGTTCGGCTCAGCTGAGAGTAAGTGCAGTCTGTACTGTGTGATGGAATTCTGATTAAAAAAACATCTGCTCCAGCAGTCGGAAGGTTATCGTGTAGCTGTGACAAATGTTTGAAGTAACACTCAGACACCAGACACGCAACTCACAGACCTGAGCTGGTATCAGTGTTTGGTATACTGTGTCCATTTTATGGAACTACAAATGTTAAACCTAAAAAAGTAAATCGTAAAACACATTTGATCTCGGAGATAAACTGTGGATCTTTCATCCTGAAAATATAAGCAAATTTGGTTGCTTGGCTTTGGTTAATATTCCAGCACTTAAGTGTTGATGTTCTGCTTTTAGTTGCAAAGTTAAAGCGCTGATGTTGTTTACACTTTCTTCTGCAGGTACATGCAAACCAATCTCACCCCTAACTTGTGACATTCTGATACTTTTATAGAAGCATTGGCTACTGTTAAAGGGTAATTTTCCAAGCTACTAACATAACAGTCATGGAAGCATCACAATGGCAATGTGGAAAATATGCGCAGTTTTTCTGCAGAGAAATCTATTTAGTAACACAGCCATTTTTCTTTACTTAAACTGGGAGAGAAAGAAGCCAAAATAAACACCAAGTAAACGTACAAGAAAATGAAAAACAGCCTTTTCAAGATTGGTCCCGAACATGCTTGGATCTCAGCTGAAAATCTCCCACTTACGTTCCCAATTATTGTGCAGTTTGAGTTACTTCTTGATACGTGAACACTACAGAAAGACATTTTTGTTGCGGTGTACTGTTAGTGGAGCCAGTGCAACTCACTGCTGCAGGTTAAGTGGAATCATGCAACTGGAGAGCAGATCCCCGTGCATTAAAAAGCTACTCTTAAAGGGTTACACAGTGCATTGAAAACTGACACGCAGAGCTCTTTATAAAGAGTTGAACACGAATGAATTTGAAGGACTTGAGGAAGGGCATTGCATATCCTGTAGTGTGTCATATGCCATAGTTTTCAAATATTGTAAATAGGATAGGATTTCAAAAGGGTTTTTAAAATCATGTGGCTAGTTATAACTAATGTGTAACACACATACTCAACTCTGCTGCTAATCCCACAAATGCATTTTCCGTGGCTCCATTTAAAAGGGAAATAAACAGCCTTTCAAATAGTACACGACTTATTGCCAAGGTGCATTGCTTCAACAAATATCCCGACTTTTTTCCTGAAGACTTTATTGTGTTTACAACTTACCTTATGAAGAGTTGAGCTGATGTAAAGATATTAACAGAGCCCATAGTAACGTCTGCATAGCGCTTTGCCTATGTATCATCCTGAAATTACAGAGCAATTCAGTCAATTTTATGAATTTCTCTTCACATTGACGGTATTTTTGTATTTGCTGGTGGACACATAGTACTTGAGTCCTTCCATTTGTGAAAAGCGAGAGAACGAGACAGATGAGAGGCTTCAATGCAACAGAGTTTTGTCAGTTTTTGTCAGGAGAGCTCTGGACGAAAGCTTCAGGCTATAACATTTTGAAGCTGATAGGGAATGAAAATGTGTTCTCAGTTAAAGACCAGGAAACACCTCAGAGAGCCACTCTTGTCGTAGGGATCAACTGGCTGTCAGTGTTCATTTCTTTATCGTTTTTAGGCTTTGTCTGTTTTTTTGACTCAGACTCATACAGTCAGTTGTAGTGTAATGGTACAAATGAATAGTAGATAGCAGCAGAATTATTTGACTTTACAGTTCTGAATTATTCCACTTAAGTGTAAACTTTTTTATATGTGAAAAGGATGACAGCAAGTTATAGATAAATATCAGATGCTGTGTTTTTAAATATTTAGCTTACATTTTGTATGTTAGTGAGTGTGTCGTCGCTGCTAGTGTTATCAGTAGCAGGACTTATCGCGGTTCCCTAAGCTGCTCAGGGGGCTGAACCTGACTACTTCTGCAACTCAGATGACATGATATTACACCTGGACTGAAGCTTGGCTCTGACAGAATTGCTTATTGCCCTGGGGGAAATATGTAGACACTAAAAAAAAACAAAAGAAAATATGATGGTGGCAAAAAGCCAGCAGGAAAATGATACAGCAAAGGAACTCTGACCAGATCACGGCTCTGTGGGAATATGGCCGTGTAACTATGAGGGTGATCTCTGTATGTGTGCAGAGGCAGAAAATATTACACATTCAAGTGCAAAATATGCGATTCAGCCCTTCATCTTTTATATTTTTATGATATTTCAAGCAGCAGAGCTCGGGCTTGGCTCAGTGCAGCCATCATATAAATATACTCTATTTTGCTATTGAAACTGTTATTAATATGCTTAGAACAAGAGAATGTAGTGATCTTGGCCACGCACTTTGTGAACATAAGGTTGGAGCCTGTTTTATGGCATGCACTAAACTCCTTTGTTCCAATTAATAGACTAAAAATGATGTCCCCTTCAAGGGAGAACAACAAAGCTAAACAGCGAGTTGACAGTGGGATTAAAGGTTTAATATGTCATGTAACAAAGCCACAAACTTTCCGCATCCATGCAAACAGGAACAGAACAATTCCACTGCTGACACATCGCTACACAAGCAGACCCGGATTATGTCGGTGGGCTTGCATTTCATTTGTCTTGTAAAAAGCTAAAGACACCCTGTGGAGTTTGTGAACACAAATAATGCCATGGCTCAGTGTTTCTGTGAGTGTATTTGTGTGTATTTCATGCACATGTAGAAGGTTTCACATGCATGAGTGCACACTTGATAAGCATTCCTGCTGACAAGGAGCTCCACTGATTCACATTTATTTGAGTAAAAGGAAGGAAAAAGGATTATGTAAGAATGAGTCAAGAAAAGTCTTTTTTCTAATAGACGAAGTTACCTGCTTCTTACCTGCGGTGTCTACTGCGGCTTCTGCACGAGCTCATGTTTGCTTGTCTGAATCATAGGGACAAAACAAAACAAAATAACCTCAATCCATAGATAAATGAGCTAAGATGAACATGTCACTGAGTTACCAGCACGTTTTCAATTCTAGGGCATCAAATTCCAATGTTTTGTCAAAATCCTTGGTATCTAGGGTATGCACAAGTTAGAACAGTTATTTAGTAAGTCATTTCTGTTTTTATGCAGTGACTTTCAAACACAACTGCAGCTCAAATTGCTTTACACTAAAGAAAAACATCCTCCATTTTATATTACAATCCCCTATCTTACAGAGATACCTTCTAATAAGACTATAAGGTTATTTCCTCCAAACCAGGGAAACAACATTTCAAAAGTTAGCTTCAAATTCACTTGAACATTTGATGGAAACACAGCTATTGTGACACTCAGTAAATAGACTTAGCATCCGCAAAGTCGTTTTAATGCTTCCAGCATCCAATCTTAATCAATTCTCCCCAATATTGAGATTTAAACCAAGCCATCTGATTTTGGATTAAACATTCAATGTTGATACTTCTTCTCCAAGTACTCCTTTATATCTTGTGGCAGAATGAAAAGAAACCATCTGTCTCTGTTGTAACACAACAGTGATCCCAAGTGCAAATTTAATCCCGTAGAAAATAGGGAAACATCTATAACAATATGAGCCCAGATATATGATTTCTTCTGCTGCAAAGCATAAAGGTTGACATTTTCTCACTGTACCAATGAATGTGGCTGTTTTAGTTTTTTTAGTTTTTTTTTAACCTAAAATAAAAGTTCTTCCACTGTTCTTTTGAAACAAATAGGCTCACTGCACTTTAATATTTATACGTTCCTCTATTCTGCCAGTTAATCATCTCAAAAGTGCAAGGCTGGGGTTTTTTTCTAAGCAAAAGTGATTCATCAAAGCCTCTTATATGCTGTCACACTCCTTTATGTTGTCTGTGTCATACTAATGCTCAAAATCATGGAGAGCATCCTTCTCCTGCTGCATCATTCAGCAGCTTGAACAATCCAGTGTTGCTACAGCCATTTCTACATCTCCTTAGCACAACTGGTAAAGATGACACTGCCATTCCTGTACCACATTTGTACTGCCTACAGCTTGTAGCTGTATATTTGGGTGGCTTTAGTCTTTGTATCTTAACCTTAAAACCACAGAAGCAAGATGCAAGTTATAGATTTCCATTGATGGTTTCTTCATTCGCAATCACTGGCTTTATTGATCATCTATTGTGTTTGACCATGGAAAAAAGGCAAGCAAGAGATCATAGACCCGTTGTGTGTGGCCAGATAACTCTAATCTCTCCTACTATTGTGTGAACTTATCTGTATTTATCAAATAGCAACAGAAAACTTAAAAAATTGATAAATAAACAAGAAAGAAACAAAAATGAAGCAGTGGATGTAGCAACCACAATGTCATCCAATGGACCAGCCCAAACCGTAGTGGGAGCAAAGACCCTCAGAGGTCTGTGGATTACCACCTTTCACCTTCCTAGATGACCATAGTTGGACAAGATAGTGAAATTGGGGAGAAATATCTAATATCTAATTTTATTTATATGGCACTTTTCATACCAAAAGTAGCACAAAGTGCTTTAGACAATAAAAACTTCTTCACACATCCAACTATATAACCGAACAATTTTAAAAACACACACCTGATCATAATTTCTCTCTCACGCACACACACAACATGCATGTACCACCAACATATTTTCCTTCACTACTTTTAATAATAGTAGCTTGTAAGATCCAATCCAGAAGTTTATGCACTCCCCCTCTCTTTCTTTATGATTTCTTTATTACTTTAAACACAACATTAATATCATTTTGTCAGCTGTTGATGCTAATATACATCTCCATCGTACTACCTCAGAGGATATATATCCTCCTATGAACCTCCAGCCCTGTGAGGCAGTTTATTCTGGTGTTTTGATGAAACCTGGCATAACCATATACACTCAGCATCCTTTATTAATGCACAAATCATGGAATTTCATTGTCCCCATTTAATTTTTATGCCGGCTCACTTCTCAGCGTCTCTGCTAATCTCTCCCACTCAGTCTTTTCCTCTTATTCAATCATTTTCTTGCCTGTTCTCTTGTCCTTTATTGCTCACATTCTTCAAAGTGAGAGCTCCAGCTCTCCAGATTCATTTATGTAAAGACTTTAATAATCTCATTGGACGGACTGTCTTGGCTGTATGAATAACTTATCACACCAGACTCAATGTCATTATAACTTAATCAAGATTTTTCTTATTACTTAGCCTATCAAACTATTTGTCAGAGCTCCAGCTCATATCACTGCCTTACAGACAGCTTTTTTATGCTTACATGCTTGCTTTCATTCAATTTTGGCTCATCAATTCATTGATAAATTCAATAATGCAATTAATTTCACATGCGCAGTTTGAGTGACTCTGGCAAAGCAGTGGAGAAAGGGTTAGAGTCATATCCAATTGCTATAAAATCATTTTACATTTTCTAAATATCTCAATAGTTTCCCTTTTGAATGTCATCGACCTCTCTCCTGAAATTGCTCATTAAAATGTTCCCTCAAGTAAGTGTCATTAGGTAGATACAGTCTTTCTGCAAAGTGCTGGTGAACTTCCTAAAAATAATTCCATAATTTAATAATCATTTGACCTCAAAGATACATATTCATGCCCAATTTGGCAAAGTTTGATTCTCCAGCATGACAATATTGTTATGAAGTGTCACCAGTTGTCCAAGTAGACCCAATTGCCGGACTTGCACTTCAAAGGGAGTTTATTTACAGAAATCAAAAAACAAAGGAAATCCAGAGCCAAGGATAGGTGAAGGCTGGAACCAAATCTTGGATCTATCAAGACACCATAGATAGCAGAGACAAGCAGGGGAACCAAAGCTGATGAGCACAGAGAGTCATTAATTTTCTATACCTACTTTATTCAAATCGGGGTCAGAGAAAATGTCGCAACAGTCAAATCTAAATTTAGTGCTTAAAAACGTCAGATTTCATGACTCTGCCCACTTCATGTATAGTCTAAATATTTTTTTGACCATGTCCTGTGCTAAAATATAGGTTTTGTAAATTATTGGAGAAACTGAAGATAGATGGTTAAATGATCCCAAACCCTTCCAGTTTTACTCTAAAACAGTATATGAGCTCATTTGATCTACTGGTTTACAATTGAATATAAGAGCAAGTTGTGAGGTTTGCAGTTTACACTTATTTCTCCAGTCTTAGTAACCACGAGTGTTGTTATAACTCACAGAAATGAGAAAAAACCCAGAAAGGTCTGAACCAGAATTAAGATAGATAAATATAGACATACTTTTATTGATCCCAAACTGGGAAATTACGGGCTTTATCAACAAGCGTTAAGGCAAGCAACAACTTAAATTAACAAACAAAAGCTACTAATCTATAAACAACATAACTCAGCAAATCAAAGGAGAATAAGCATCATAAGATAAATAAGTAAAGTGTATCATTTTAAAAGTTTAAGTATAGTGCAGCTGGACCAGGCAGATGTGCAAAAACAATGAAATGTAAAATAAATAAATTAATAATAAAATAAAAAATAATATGAAAATAGCAATATAAACTGTTAAAAGCAGCAGGTAAAGCCTATGTCCATCCTGTCTGCTTGGGGTGAATTATTTAACAATGTGGTGGCAGGATGGAGTTCCTGTATCTGTCAGTACAAGGAGCGGATGTCTCAGTCTGTTATGCATGATGAATACCAGTCTGTTTAGCGACCTCCTCTCCAAATTAGTTTAGAAATCCTCCAGTTTTCACCCGATGACAGAGCCAGCCTTCTTTGTTAATATTAAATTGGCAAATCGTCAGTGCTAGCATGCTTTAGGTGATTTACCAATTTACCAGCTAGCTAACTTACTGCTGGGCTACACCTACCTCAACAATCTGAAAATGTTTGGCCTTTTTCTTTTAACTATATATTCAAACATAATATAATAAACATATGTTATGTTCTCAGCTATGCAAATACTGCTTGAATTAAGGTCAAAGATAAGGTTTAAGATGCTGTAAATACTGCTTTATAAAACATATTATAGTGCCCACAGAGGAGAGTCAACATTGTCAAGGTGAAATCATAGTTTTTCTATTTGTTTCTAGAAATCTTTGGAACAGTATTAATTTATTTTCAATATACACATGCAGACATTACTATTCATTTATCTAAGCCCGGTAAGAAAAGTGAAGTCAGATAATCCGTGTAGCCCATTTCAACCTGGTTATAATTAAAACTGTTGTAGATTAAAGTATCAAAAAAGGAATGGGGGCAAGAGAAACAGGGAAGACATTTAAAAGGAAAATATTACTGTAATTGAATAAGAACAATAGAAGAAAATGATATGAGATACATGAAAAAGCAGCAGCTGTATTAAAGTTGCACTGTGGACAGTTCTTCAAAGTGAAAATAAATACTTTGAAGACTAGACCACTGAGCCAAACATGGACTGACGGGGGGAAAAAGAGTTATACATGAATTATGTGTTCTGTGAATTAGCATTAGCATTTTGGTAACAAGGAAGCAAGCATCTCTTCTTAAAGGGCACTTGTGTGATCATTTTTCTTTCTCTTGTGTCTTTCCTTTCCATTTTTTCCACCTCACAGATAGCAACTTTGTCCTCGGGAACGCTCAGGTCCAATCTCTGTACCCCATAGTCTACTGCTCGGATGGTTTCTGTGAGCTGACGGGGTTTGCCCGTGGCGAGCTGATGCAGAAAAGCTGCATGTGCCACTTCCTGTATGGCAGCGAGACCAGTGACCGCCTCACCTCCCAGATGCAAAAAGCTCTGGATGAACGCAGTGAATTCAAGACTGAGATCATTCTGTACAAGAAGAGTGGTAAGAGCGGATTGCTGCAGGTCACTGTCAAACTTAATCATATTCATTGCATGAGTAATCTTTCTGCAAAACATGACATGTTTGTGTTGTGATCTCTCTGAAAAGGCTCCAAGTTCTGGTGTCTGTTGGACATAGTTCCCATCAAGAATGAGAAGAGTGAGGTGGTTCTGTTCCTGGTGTCGCATAAGGATATTACAGAGAACAAGGATTTGGACCATGGCAATGAATCTGACACTGGTGAGAAAAACTGCTCTATAATTCACATGAAATGATTCAATGGAGGCTTTTCAGCTGAGATATAAATATGAGGGGAATTTGGTTGTAAAAAATAAAATAAAGAACTCTTTTTTTTTTTTTGGTGGCACAGACCAGTCATCATGCATTTCAATGTTGGATTCTTTTATGTGTTCTTCAGAAATCATTGCAAATACAATATCAATTATAACAATCCGATCCAAGAATTACAGGTATTTTTGTAGTTAACATTGTTCTTATTTAGAATTTGTAGCAAATTTAAGCTTAATTGTGCTTTTTTTCTTAAGATAAACTATGTGAATGCAGTCCTAGTGGAAGCCTAAATTATGAATGGGTACATCATCAGATGTCTGTTTCTTTAAATAAATGAAAATGTGTATGTGTCAGCACTAAATGTTTTATTCCAGGCAATGTTACCAGATATTCTTCTTTTCATTATATTGTAGGAGTTTATTTTATCTTGCCTCGTAAGTGGGCTTTTAAGGAAGAGTGCTAACACACTGCAGAGCTGCATGGAAAAGTCTGATTACAGGTTATATTACTATGAATAGCTGAATAATCTTTACAACAAATCAAGTGAAATTAATTCACTATTTTTGTTTGGGAAAGTTTCCCCCAAAATGTTTGGACAAGGTGTCACACTAACTTGCAAAGGCTATCCCACAGTCATGGTTTAAGCTTTTATTAATACTCTGCCTCCTCAAACATAGTTCTGGGTTACTCTAAGTAGCTGCATAGTAATGTGATTATTAAACTAATTAATCCCCATAAAGCGGTTGGCTACAGGAAGACAGCGCCGCACTTCCATGTGGCTGTTTGCTCTGTTTGCAATGATAAAACAAAGACAAAAGAAACTCCACGTGGATTTAAGAGACTCTGGAGAAGCTGTGCATACTTTGGCTTTGTGCTCCAGGCAGTGGCACAGAAAACCTTTTACTTGTACAGGAAAAGACGGAGCTTGTGTTTGTCTTTTGGAAATCCAGTCATCTTTTAAAAATGTTTCCATTAAGGCTAACAGCACTTTTTACCAGGTGTGTCCAAACTTTTGCATTCCAGTAAGCTAGGGTTTTTTTCCCTCTTCATCCAAGTTTGGCACTTAAAGATTTGCACAATCGTAGTATGCTTTCTACATGTGGTTTCCTGCATTATTCCAATATTAGGTGCCTTTGTTTTCAGATGAGGAAACCGGTCTGGAGATCCACCAGGTTAGTCGGCCTCCAGGGTGCAACATGGATAGGCGGCGCAGTCGGGCCGTCCTCTACCAGCTGTCTGGACATCTGCAGAAACAGGATAAGACCAAGAGCAAGCTGAAGATCAACAATGTGAGACATTTTATTTGGGTTCTAAAAGGAGATCTTTGCCTTTATTTAAAAATGTATTTCCCATACTTCGATATCACAGCTACACACTATTAATAAAATATTTATCATGGCTGGTGGAGATCTCCTCACCTCAAACAGCTCCCCAAATTAATAAGGCAAATGTATAAATCTGATCTGGTTTATGTGTTATTAATGCATTATTAATGCTTTGTTTTAAGAGCGTTCTTGGAGCCAACGCCAACCCGGTCCCAGAGTATAAAGTAGCTGACGTCCAAAAGTCCCGTTTCATCCTCCTTCACTATGGTGCGTTCAAGGCCGGCTGGGATTGGCTGATTTTGTTGGCCACCTTCTACGTAGCCATCACTGTTCCCTACAACGTCTGCTTCACTGCTGTGGAGATAAGAGAGGACGGCGGCTCTGGGGCTCGGAATCCACCGAGCGTCAGTGATATTTTGGTGGAGATACTTTTCATCATCGGTGAGGCTGTTTCCAATAAGATTTATTGCTGGGTTTTTTGTTTTTTTTGCTTTAAACTTTCTTGATACTCCTTGCTTGCTATTAATGTCTTCTCAATTTAGAAGTAACTCCCTCCTGGTCTCTAAATTCTACTCAAGTCGGATTAAAAGAAAGCATCACTCCTTTTCTGTTAATTGGCTCCACAAGCTGCACATTTCCCTCTAACTAAAGCTTAACAATCGCCATTTTTCCAGTATGTGTACTGGCTCTAAACCCTGTTCACTAATCCCATTTATAGTCAGAGGGCTTATTAAGGGAAATATTTTTAAAGCATAGTTCATGCTTTCAAAGTGCTGGTATGACTGAGATCACCCATCAGGACCTTCGGTTTGTAAGAAACCTGATTATAAGCCTTAAAACTGTTCCTTTCATGATAAACACTGTACTTGTTTTGTTGAAAAGGACTGGTACAAGAGGTCATTCCTGCCCAAAGCATAAGTCAATCCTATTTCTTTTTAATATTCTATTTAGACTTTATTTTACCTTTTTGTCTATGGAGAATTTTCCCAGATTTATTATACAGCAAAAAATATAATTACCCTTTGGGGATTAAAATACAAAGCAAAGGAAAAAAAAGTATTATTCAGTTCAAAAAGGATTTAGAAAAAAAACAAGACGGGCCATTTGAATGTCCATGTGACTGACTTATTTCCCTGTACAATTGTACTAACCAGGTCAAGCTCACATCCCATCTGGACTAAACTACAGGCCGGGATGAAGGCAGCTTGTCCCTGTGCTTGCACATAGGTAATCTAGGTCAACCTGAGAGTGGAACATCCAAAAAATGTGATAAAGAGCTAATACTGGCCATTTATGCTGAATGCTGCACAACTGATTTTTCAAGTTTTGTGAATCTTCAGATTAGCCACCTCCCCTTATTAACAGTCTGACTTCCAGCTGAAACCTCGTAGTTATCAGACAAGAAAATGTAGTCATTCAACTCTTAGGGAACAAATCTAAATTAGCTCAATAAGTGCAAAATATGCTTGTGTTGCAGATATTGTGCTGAACTTCCGAACAACCTACGTGAGCACGTCTGGGCAGGTGGTCTACGACGCCCGCTGCATTTGCATCCACTACGTCACCTCCTGGCTGTTTGTGGATCTGATCGCTGCCTTGCCTTTTGACCTGCTGTACGCCTTTAATATCAGTGTGGTGAGTCTGATACACACTAAGGGCCGACCGATTTATGGAGGGCTGACATCGCCGATACTGGCAATATCGGCAATATCGCCGATACCATAGCAGTCTAACTTTAAAAATAAAGCACTTATTTCAGTGGCTACTGGTCATGTTTGTTTTCATAGACCCTCTTAGTAGATGTCCCAAAATAACATGAAAACGAGTCATTTTAAAATCTCTTCCAGAGACTCCCATGAACATTCTCTGATAAAATTAAATGCATATGTAACCCACTGAACTTAAATTTCAACTTTTAAGACACCAGGTATGCCAAACTTGATATTTTACAACCACAATTTTTTTAATTAAAAAAGGATTCCATGGCTTTTAATATTTGTTGAATAATTCAGATTAAAGAAATAAAAACACATCCAATGGCATTTTGGTCGTTAAAATTGTTAAAATTGTTGTTAAAGTTTCTTATTTTAATTCTATGGTGTTCTGTTTCTCAATCTTGAATCATATTCTGGGTATTTTAACTATTTGTTTTCATGTACAGTATGTATCTTGTGTATATCCATATATTGGCCGATATATCGTATATCAGCCTATATATCGGATATTGGCTTTTTAAAGCCCCCAATATCAGTATCTGCCCCAAAACTTTAATATCAGTCGGGCTCTAATACACACCCAACAGAACACACAGATACAACCCTGTAATTATTGACTTGGTGTTTGACTAAGCTTATATTTCTGTGTATTATTGAAGACTTGTTTTGGGCCTGGCAGTTTTAACAAACAACATTCATTCATCACTGTGTTCTTTGATCCTTAATACGCATAAATCTAAGATTTGATGACCATCTGATGACCATTTACTACATATTTCATTGAAATCCTTCTTTTTTGAGCACCCGATCGACTGTAGGAGCTACAAGAAGGAAAACATAGTTTCAGCTTCAACTAGTAACTCGTTATTAGCTAGCTGGTCATTAAGTTGATAAATGAGCATGTTGAGGACAAATTACAGTTTGAAACAAGCAGATTAGCCAGATGATGGTGAGTGCAGAGCCTGGCAGCTGTTGATGCACACGAGCGTCATCAGATCCTCTAAATTTCCCATCATCGACCATTTGCTCATGTAAATCTGTCGTCCTTTAACTGTTTACTTTCCCTGTCATTTTCTAATATATAAAATAATGTATCAAAATTTTACATATTTAAAATTAATTTTTTTATTAATTAATCTAATTAAATCTTAACTTGATTGAATGAATAGACAAATTCAAATTTAATACAGTAAATTAGCAAGCTCTGTAAGGAACTGTGTGGATTGAAATTAAAACAATGGCTTTATGTTGTAGTTTAAAGATACAGCCAAAATAAAATTTTGCCACCTGGATTTAACTAAGCAAATAGGTATGAGCCTCCTATCTGATAATTACTGCATGGGTAATTATCTTCCAGTGGGCAACAAGTAATTTAAACCCAAATGATGCAATGAGTAGCTTCTCATTTCTTAAACAGTCATGTGGAAAGACACATCCCATGGTCAGGGAAAAGATGTTAGTCTGTTTAAGAAGGGTCAAATCATTGGGATCAAGCAGAGAAAACGCCTGAGGAGATGGCATAAAACCACTAAAATTGGGTTAAGAACTGTCCAATGCATTATTAAAAACTTGAAGGAAGGTGGGGAACCATCATCTTCAAGGGAAGAAAAAAAATACTGATTGACGGTACTCAGCGATTACTTTAACATTTAGTGAAATCAAATGGAAGAAAAACAACAGTAGAACTCAGGGCCATGTTTGATGGTGAAAGTAAGAAGATTTCCACCATTAATCAGTGAGACTAACTGGAAAAAAGGGCTTAAATTTTCTAGGGATCACAAAGATTGAACTCTGGAGCAGCCAGGATTCAGTCCAGACCTGAACCTCATTGAGAATCTTTGGGATGTTCAAGGAGAAGGCTTTGCACAGTGGTCAGAGTCTCACATCATCAAGACATGATCTTGGTGAAAAATTAATGCAACACTCGATATAAATAAATCTTGTGAACAATGTCTTACTGTTTACAAATAAAGTATTGGTTTAAAAAAATGTATTGACCACATGATTACACAACTGGTTAATCTGAATTTACCCTTCCTACTCAATTTATGCTTCAGAACTTCAATTCCATTCTCTCATAACATCTTTTTTTCACTTTCTGTTCTTTGTTGTTATGTACAAAAGAACAAAAGGTTATGTAATGAGTGGCTTTTGTGCATTTGTCTGTGAAGAAAGAGTTTCAAGGTATACATGGAAATTGATAAAACACAGAAGTCCATATGGTACAGTTTTCCAGGATGAATTAGCTTTGATTAGCTGTGTACTAATGCTTTGTTGGCATGCAATGTGATAAAACTGAGCTGCTTTCAGTTGACACATCACTTGTTGGCAGGAAGCTGCTGAGAAAGGAAATATCCTGATGAGCAAATTGGGATAACAGACCTTCATTTTGTCAGTTTTTATTAAAGTGCAGTGTTGCATATTATTGTGTCATTTGTGTTGCAAGCTTCAGGAGGCAATTTTGGCTGTTGTTCTGCATTAAGGCCTCGGCTCCTCAGTGTACCGCTCTATCAATATAACTGATTAGAAGTGTCAGTCTGCAATTCTAATTACTAAACTCCTCTTACTTCAACATGTGTTAATAAAGATTCAAATTGAACGCTTCTAATTAAAGTCACAGGAAATAATCAGCCTTAGCTGTCAATAATGGTAACTACCCCGTCATTTTCAAGCTCGATGTGATCATTCTGTCCTTTCATCCCCTCCAGAACTTCGGAGTTCACCTATTGAAGACAGTGCGCCTCCTACGTCTCCTGCGCCTCCTGCAGAAGTTGGATCGTTATTCCCAGTACAGCGCTGTGGTCCTCACACTGCTCATGTCCACATTCGCCCTACTTGCCCACTGGATGGCCTGTGTCTGGTACTTCATCGGGCGGAATGAGATTGAAAGTAACAACCCTGCCTCCTGGGATATAGGTTCGTGTTTCAATTTAAAAGTCTAAATGGATTTATTTAAACTGGACCTGGCTCTTTCTTTTCCACTCTCTTCATTCCTAATGAGTACCTCTCTTCTAGTTTTGCATCCATCATAACAACAATTAGGTTGTAATTATTTCAGAACAAGGAGAACAAAGGAGACCATGCTGGTTAAGTGTCTTTGACTGGTTGAATTGCTGAGTGGGTGGGCCAAGGGGGTGATTATGAATTGTGACTGTGCTCTATTAGTGTGGAAAACTAGTAGAGGTGGTAAACAAATTGAAAAGCCTTTGTCAAACACACTGTTTACAAGCATGGCATCACCTCAAATCCAGCATTACGTCCAGAATATGAAGGTGAACAGCACAATGAATCATTATGTCATCTTTCAGGCAGAACATATCTGCTTTCAAGATTTAGAAAGCTAATGCTGCTTACACACTCCCCTATTGTTATCGAAGGCAAAGCAGCTGATAGCTTCTATTTAATGTGTGAAGTGTGTGGAAAATTATGAAATACAAACTATGGTTGCTTATGTGAATAACTTCATGTTTCTGAGTGAATGGTTATTTTTGGTTGCCCAGTGGACCAGTGTGTGAACACAAAGTACTGATGGTCCACTTAGCTTTCTTTATATAAATGATGGCTGTATCGATACTTTGGAGTTGATACTTCGATACCAACCAGTCAAAGTATCGGTATCGATACTTTTTTGAGTATCTAAATACCACTCTGCTGATAAAAAACATGCCATTTGTTTTCTGATAGATTTAAGCAATAAAACTGCATATGAAGCCACGTCACATGATTATGGCAGCCTATCAGATGTCATGGCGTACTGCTACTGTTAGTGCTTATGTTATGTTCTGATATTTTACTGGTTTAATGCAGTTATTGCGCATTATGATTGATTATATTTATCATATTACTATTATGTGTTTTATTTTCCATCGAAATTGTGAATAATCTTATCTTAATCTGTAATTTAATTATTTTGTCATTTTTAAAATATTAATCTAATATTTAAACCTTCTCTTTCATTGGTATCAATAAAAAAGTACCATAGCATATCGTATCAGCATGAAAAATGTAGGTATTGCCCATCTGTACTTTATATGGCTCAAATCCCTACTTATGATGAAGTGATGGGCAAGAACAAGCTGCCGGGAAATAATGTCTTCTTGCGGCTTTTGCTAGCTTTTCATCTCAACTCTTCCTCAATGCACATGCTAAATTAGCCAACAGTTAGCCACCCTGCTATAGCTAGTATTTGTTCCTTTTGGTGCAAAAGCGTCCACTTTTAAAATCATGGTGGATCATATGCAAGCTCTACTCACTGTGCACAGAATTGACCATGTAAGGGAAGGCAAGTTTATTTGTATACCACATTTCATGTACAGAACAATTCAAGGTACTTTACATACAAACATTAGAAACATTACAGCGGGGTGCAGAAAGCATTTAGAAGAATTTAAAACAAAAGTATAATCACAAAATAAACAACAAAAAGAAAGAAAGAAAGTAACCCTCAAAGAAAATATCACTTGTTTTAAAAAAAGGCTGCAAATTAAAAACGTTTTAACCCTGATTTAAAACTGCTGAGAGTTTCAGCAGACCTGCAGCTTTCTGGAGTTTGTTCCACATGTGAGGAGCATAAAAACTGAAGGCTGCCTCTCTGTGTTTAGTTCTGACTCTGGGAACTGAAAGTAGACTTGACCCTGATGACCTGAGGGATCTGGTTGG
>JAOXYM010000026.1:8860992-8881739 GCA_028567055.1 Leptatherina wallacei
AAATATCAGCTCATTTTGAATTTGATGGCAGCAACACATCTCTAAAAAGTTGGAACAGAGACAACAAAAGAATTGAAAAGTAAATGACAAAAAAATACATTTTTGACAATGAATTAGGTTAACTGACAACAGATCAATTTCATGACTGGAACCTTTCAGAGAGGCAGAACCTCTCAGCTGTAAAAATGAACAGAGTTTCATCAATCTGCAACAAACTGCATCTATAAATTCTGGAACAATTTCAGAAAAATGTTCCTCAAAGTAAAATTACAAAGACCTTAAAGATACCATAAAAAATAGTGTCATCATCAAAAGATACAGAAGATTAGTAGGAGTCTCTGTGTGCTCTCTACTGATTCTCTACTGGAAATCACTGCATGGGCTCAGGAACACTTGCTTTGCTGATTACTGCATTCTGTTTTTATTTACATTTTATTTACATAGCTTCCCAACATTTTTGTAATTAGAGTTGTAAATTTCTCCAACAAAAATCTAAACACTGGATTAAGCCATGTTTGGTTTTATCATTTTAAAGTGAACAATCAGAACTTGTTTCCAACAGCCAGGAAGAAAAACCCAAAACAACTGCGACCATATTTTATTATTTTCAAAGTTTAAATGAACTCATCATGAAACTCCACGTTGACTCCATGACTTGCATCAATACAGTTTTTTTTGGGTTTAACAGAAATGTTATGCTTAAATATGCAAATGAATCTTTATCTAAGTAAGTGCAGACTGATAGTGATGTTCACTCATCCATTCATCTTACCCCCCAGATGTGTATTCTCTCCCGTCAAGTAACCGCTGTGAGTCAGGAGCTGCAGGAAATGACGCGTCTTTTCAAACCTCTCTTTCACAACCCCTCTGCACTGCTCATCCCCTACGCCGTGACTCCACCTCCCAGCATATCCTCACACAGCTGCTCTCCAGCTCCACCCAACCAGACCCAACACCTACCTGTGGGTTGTGTAGATGAGTCAAACCCTCCGCCCGTCCTCATACCTGACCCATCCTCTCCTCTGCTGAGCAAGAGCAATGAGTTGCAAGAAGAGTTTGATCCAGTTCATGGTTACCGAACCGTCACCCATCAGATCCATCCCGCTACACCGATCTCTCATCGTTCAGCTCCACCTTCACTTAACAGCTCTCCTCATGAACACACGGTGGTGCCACATCCCTGCTCTTACTCCTCCATCCCCTCTCTTTCAACCTCAAGCCAGCAATCATGCATCACCCCCCTCCTGGTGGACTTATCAGAATCTGGCAGAGAGCCACAAACACATCCTCAGTCACATCTCCCACTATCCTCCCAGCCTCAGTTCACTTCCTGTTCTTATTCCCATTCCCACCCCCAGTCTCACATTGAGCCCTGTCCCCTTCCCCACACCTCCAGCATGGCATCAAACCCCCAAATGCACCTCATGAACCTGCAGGAGGGAGAGTGGGGGGAGCACAGCACCCAGCTCAGCTTCATCGATGAAGGACAGCCGTCGGTGTGAACAGACATGAAGAAGAAGGACAGATGGACCAGCATGCCACACGACTTACTGCATGATGAACATTTGCCCAAAGTTTGGCATGACGGCTCCAATGTAAATATGTTTTTAAAACTGTTATCATGATCACCACGACGACGATCTGAGAATAAAGTTCTTTAACAGTTTCATTTGATATTTTTAAGATTTACACAAATATTTTTAACAGCAAAGAATTGAATGCTCTGAGTTTTGGAACACATGCAAACATTTTGCCAAATCTGTAAAGTTTGGTGATTTTAAAATGACTCCGCTTTAGAAAAGCATCAGTCTCAGCTCTCAGACTAGATTTCCACACACAGTAATGACACACCCCTGCAAGTCCTTGTCATTCAGTTTATTGAGAATTCTTGCTACATGCACAATGTGAGCTGATCAGTAGTCAGCAAAACTGAAAAAAAAGGGGGGGGAGTGGCTACTCAGTTAGCCGTCTAATTGACTGCACCGTGGGGCAGACGGAGCCCCAGTCCACGGGCTTGCGGTACTCGCCTTTCCCCAGCAGGTACTGCCGACCTTTGTAGTTAGGATGCTCGTAGAAGACCCACCAGCCTCCCAGGACTCTGCAGGAGTGCACCTCTCTCCAGCGAAACTTCTCCATCACAGAGGGACAATCGTCATTCGCCTCAAACACCTGACCTGAAAAGTCCCCTTTGCCGTAGAGCTGGATCTTATAAGGATCCCCCGAGGCCTAAAAGAAGAAGAAGACGGCAGATAGAGTGATGTTGAACTAGGCTGTTGGTAAAAGGATGAAGGTTTGCATAAGAAAATTAGCTCTGGGATGAGAAGATGATGGAGAAAATGAAGCAGATATGAAGTACTTGGGCAGTTTCAGAAGCCAGCACATTTCACAAAAACATTCACAAAAAAAGAACCTTTCAGAAAACAACCCTAAGCTGCAAAATATCACATTTAACAAGACATGACAAACCCAAAAGCACAGCAAGTTAAAAAGAAACACAACTTTTTACATTATATAACACTTATGAATGCCTATTATTTAACAAAATTGACAATAAAACTATCTCAGTTCATACAATATTCCCATAATGCATCATTCCCTTCATGTATCCCACATGTCATACCCTATTTGTCTCCTACACACCAACACCTGTCCTAATAAATGCATAAGAAGTCACAGAAAACATGTTGATGATGCATCCTGCTCCTCTGGGTCTATGCTAATTCTGTGTCAGATGAAATGCAAATTTAAATCGAGATTGTCTGCAAAGCTGATGCAGGGGCAGTGGATGGTGTGTGCTCAGGCCATTGGAACTGACCAATCATTGCAAAGCTGGCTTTTCAGACATTGTTTTTTTAATGAACCACTCATGTGGAATCAAACAAGACTCTTCATATAAACTTTAAATCACAGCACAGCTTGACTATTATTAGAACACTAAAATATGAGATAAAATGAAAATGTATTAGCTAATCTTTGATATTTGACTTCTAGGAACTTGTCGGATGGCTTACAAATTGAATCATCTTGCAGGAGCTGACTCTGTCATTGAGGCCGTTCCAGCTCTGGTGGTTGGAGTACTCCCCTTTGGTCAGGACATACTGGTAACCCAAGTAGTTTGGCCTCTCGTAGATAACCCAGGTCCCACTCTCCACCCGGACCGAATTGCAGCAGCTGAGGTAAGAGTGGAAGTCGGTGCAGTCGCTGTCACACTCATACCTGCGACCCTGGTAGTTCTTGTACTCATAGAAGATGATCTGGAGGTTGGCACGTGAGTCAAAATCTAGAGAAGATGTTGCTGGAAAATTGTACTTAAGGCTTCTCTCTGAAGGTTGCACATCTAAGCTTGTGCTAAACAATTATTCATAACATTTCTAAAAAAGGTTTTTGCATATAAATCAAGGCTTATTAATAAGATTAGAAATACAATGTTTGGTTTGTTAAGGCTGGGTGAACATATGCAACATATTTCGTTCTTGATGTTTTCCACATATACAAATAAAATGATAACTTGGCCTCAGCATATTGGGCAAAGCTGATATGTAAACTTTCCCAGGCCAATGTTTGTTCCTCACTCTACTGAACTCACTTTGAATTTTTCATCAAACAAGCTTATATCAATACACATCAAACTACCCTTTAATTCAGTGTGAACACATTTTAAACACCACAATCCTTAAGATGCTGAGAAACGTCTTATTTATACTCACCCTGCCCATCTTGGGATTGGCTGTGCTCCACCGTGTGGTCTCCCTTTATATATGTGTATATTTGTTATGTAATGCAAATGCTATGAATGTGTGCGTATGTGTGTGTGCTTATATTGCTCTCTTTTATACCTGCCCAGCCCTCTATAATTGAGACAATTGCTTTGTCATGAGAACCAGATCCAAAATTTGACTCAGTGGTTCCATTGCTACTCATGTTTTCCAGAAAGAGGCTGTGGGATTACTCTGCATAAAGACCTCAGCCACTGACCAACTCTTTACAGAAATCTGTAAACACGCTGCCCAACAGTCATACATGCACACACACGAAGACATAAATACAAATGCAACTCTATTTGATGATTGTATACACGTTTAACTGAACCGGTTGTTGATTTGGTGGCTCAGAACTTCTCATGTAATGAGGGGGGGGGGGACAGCCCTGTCAGCTCTCTGTCTGCACCAGCTAACTTTAAACATCAGCCCATTAGCTGCCCAGCCAATGCAACAGATTTTTCTGCAAAGCATTCACCCAATTCATCCTCCTGGAACTGAAAACATTCATTACTACAGAAAAAGATGTTCAACTCTGCCACTAAATGCTTCCTTCAAGAACAAAACCTGAAATTATGATTTCTTGCCTTCAGCTCCACATCAAACTGTAAAACCATAAGCAGATAGGAACAAGGCAAGTTTAAAAACTGATCTTTTGCTGTGTTATTATTAGTTAGAATAAAGACTCCTGCACATGTAAAATAGATCAAATATACTTATAAAAAGTAAGCAAATTTACTGAAATGTACTTAAAATGAGGGGGGGTAATATTTGCCTCTGAAAGATAATTCAGGCAGGTCTTGCACAGTCTTTGGGTTTTGTTTGATGTCACATCCCCAGTCACGTCCCCTGCTACATGTCATTACCATAATGGCACCACAGTGAGGCAGCATTTCCACAGTGAAGAAACAATAACAAGCTTCTTTCTCCAAGTTCAGGTTTTCCTGCAGTCATGTCATTTTAACATGTAGACTTCTTCTGTTGTGGCAGATGAGCTTCTCGTCTCGGCATCAGCGATAAATACTGCAAATACAGTTAACAGCATAAAGCTGCAACAGCCAAAAAGGAAGTTTAGTTTAATTTCATCCTCAGTAATAAATATTTTAGATTATTGACAGAAGAAAATTGCACATTTGAAATGTGTTACAAAGCTCCTCACGATAGACTTGCATAACCTCAATATTTACTGGCATTGTGAGTGAGAGCGGGATTGTCTTCATTAAAACTTTATGAAGTCACTTCTTTATTGCCATACATGCTATCACGCATGCACACCTCACGGCGAGCAGCTTGTGGTGAGCTGTCAAAGATATTTAAGACGATGCAGGACAGACAAGTGTTGGCAGCGTACGCGCACACTTAAACCCACAGAAACCACAGAGGAGGAGGGACAGGCAGGCAGACTGAGTTGTAATGATAGGTGAGTATTCTTCCATCTAAAATAAATCACAAAATGCTGACCACGCTGTTGGTGAGCCTGCCATTTGGACAAACAAACACAGGGTGATGGATGGGCTGTGAAGTAAGTAATCAGGTGTCCTAGCTCTTATTGCTGTCTTTAAATGCAAATAGATTTTATTAGTAATTAGCTGAATAAGTAAACAACTAAATCATCATAAAACTCCATATATATTTGTCAAACTGAGATCAATATTCACACTGATCAAGTAATAATTGGTCAATTTGTTTGTTTTTTAACTGATAGGGAGTAGAAAATCTTTCTTTGTCTTGTCTAAGAATAAGAAACTTAAATTTTGTGCATTGTTTTAAAGCACTGTGTGTCAATCAGACATGTCCGCTTCTATTCATAAAGCATGTAAAATGGGACTTTGCTTCCACAATGAACTTCTGACATTAATCACCTTTCTCTATACGCTTCCCACTTTTTCCTCATCCTTCTGTTCTCCGCTATCACAGCATCTGGGACATTAATTAACCTTTCTAAATCTGTCATCACATTATTCATTTACAGCATAGCTTTAAAGAAGAAAGAAGTAGCTCATTTTCTCCTTGTTTCTTCCAAACTTGTACTTTACCTGCATGATGTGAAATAGTGTACTTTATATTATCAAGATTAAAAACTGTTGTATTGACAGCATGTCACTCTGTCTCCAGGTTTCCCTCCCTTCCACCCTCTTCTTCCTCCCTCCCTCCTTCTCTCTCTCTCTCTCTGCATGTGTCATTTTACTGCTCTTTACTCAGCCGGCAGTAGCAGTCTGTCCTCATCGCTCCTCGTCTGTATACATCTTGCCGCTCGTTCGACTGTACAGTTGTTGTCAGGAAGGGAAACATTGGGAAATTCACATTCTCTCAGGCTGGATTCACTCGTTTTCACCAATGGATGGAGTTTATACCCCACCGCGCACAGTGGCTTCTTGAAAAGTGAGTGAGCATTTACTGAAAAGTTTCTCCTGCAGGTATGCAGTGAATAACACATGGCATTGTAGCTATACTGCAGGATAAAGTGTTATTAAGGGAAATAAAAAAACATTTTTTAAAAAGAAGCAAGCTTTCAGACATGCCTGCTAGTAAAATAATGTCATATTGCTTTTGATACAATACATAGCCTCTAAGTGACCCTTTACAGTCCAATGGACAGGTTTTATTATAGCTTAGGATGTGGAACTCCTTGATCTGTCCTAAATTGAATAATTAAGTGTTTTTCTTTTGTAATAATTTTTAAAAAAGAATAGCTTTTTTTTATATATAACATTGCATGTGAATACTTTGCATTCAGTTAGTTGTTGCATGCATTTTAAGAGTTTTCATCTTTTTACCTCATAAAGAACCCTTTAACTTATATTTTAGTTCTCTTTCTCTAGTTCTTTCTTTTACAACTTCCATATGCCAATGTTGTGTGTTTGCTTTTGTTAAAAAAGAAACAAAACAAAAAAAATTATTTGGTATAATTACAATAAGTGGCAGCTTTCTATTATCTCCACTAAAAAAAGACATTTTTTTAAAAATAGAAAAAGTCAAAGACTAGTAAAGATGAAAGTTTTGATTGAGGGGGGCAAACACAGAAAACCTAAAGGATGTTTTGTGATTTATTTTAAAGTAACGACTGAGTGAATAATGTACAGTATATATAGGAGCCTTTGTCTCTGATAAATAACCAGATCTCTAATATGGGTTTCGAAAAAGAAAGCTTAACTAAACTTAACTTACTGAAGCGTCTATTAGTTTACAGCTGGAGTGGTGCAAGTTGTGTTCCCTTTAAGCTAAACTCCATTTAAAATTCCTAGATAATATATTTCATTATATTATATTAACTTTTTGAAACCAGCATCCTTCAGTTTGGCGCATGCCACCAATTATTCTGATGTGGTTTAGTTCAGCTGACCCTTTTCACAGACATGTAATTGGTTAAACACAGCTGCGGCTAATAAAATTAATAATACGTCTGATTAAGGACGCAACAGAGCATTAACAAAAGGCTGTTTTGTCCAACGCCGTTTTTCGTCTGCTCTCATTGACATTATATCGTCTGTTTAGTGGTTCATTTTGCACACCTGGATCAAACGGAGCCATTATTAGCCTAACTTTATTAGCCGCAGCTGTGTCTGCCCTGACGCAGCTCCCGTCTTTAGAGCTGTTAATATCCGCAAAAGCTTTGGGTAAAAGTTGACCCGTGACAACCGTACAGTGAGTAATAGTTAGCATATATGTAAGACGAATTTACCACAACACCTTAAAGATATAGAAATCATTGAAAGTAGTGTCTATTTCTTTAGAAATAACTGCGAATAAGGAGGGTGTTATTAAAGTTGGAGGTTTTTTGAATGGGATTCGTTACATGTTTAAGAGGAGTTTCCTCCAGCTGCCACCGAATAAGAAAATTAGATAACATATATATATCGTTTAAAGATGAGACAAAGTTAAATTCTTTTACATGATTGTTTTAAAGTTTTGATTTTTTTTTTTAAACTAAAAAAACTAACTTCCCCCTTCCAGGACAGCAGATTCCCACTTGAATAAAAAATAAAAATAAAAAACTGTATATCAGGTGGTTTTGTAAGTTTCTCAGTCTGATCACATATGACAGTATAATGAATACCCTACTAGAAAGTAGTTTTAATGATGGAACAAAACTGATGGATGTGGAAATCATAAGAAAAAAGAAATTACTTCTGATATTAAAATTTGTAGGGTTTGTTGTGGTTTTACCTCTTTACATTATGTAGCCTTGGATGCTTCCCAAACAGAGAGAAGATTGGTTTTTGGGATGGCTTTGCATCATTAGTACAGCATTATCATTTTTTATTTTAGCTTATTGGAACAAGTGTCAAAGACCCTGTTTACTCTTCTCCACAGAGGATGCTCCTGACAAACATTTAGGTGTCAACAGATCCCAAACGCTATAACTAAGTTACAATAAATCACAACTGTGCCTTGGAGTTCTAGTAAGTCGCTCAGGGACTCCTTCAACAACCTAAAGGACACTTTGATGTTCCTCTGCAGTATCCCTACCTCAAAAATTCAGTTAACTTTAAAATGCAGACATCCCCCCCCCCCCCCCAGACACACACACACACACACACACTGCAGACATTTTAAATTAGACCCTGCCAAGATGAATCTGCCATTTCGTAGTTGGTGTGTGTTTCTATGTGATTTGTCAGTCGGACGCTACTGAGTGTGACATTTGGCCTCCATGTGCGCTTGTAAAGTGAACAGTCTGTGCTGGGAGTGTGTGGTCTCTTAGCTCTACACCCACTGAATGTGTTGCTTGAAGTGGGTTTTGTGTATATGTGTTCAGGAAAGTAGTACCCAGTGTCCCCCCCTCCCCCACGAACTATGTCATGAAATGCAATTTGATGTTGTATTTAACTTTTTGGGATGTAGGGCGTCATTTCATGGAGTGTGTTATTGCATCTTAAGCTGACAACTGTGCTTCATACCTCTGTGACACAACTTGTTCACAAGTTTAAACTTCTAGAGAATTGATAGTCTCATCTGCTTCATCCCCCACCGGTGTGTTTTACAGTAAAACATCAGGCTTATTTTGCTAATTGTAACTGAAAAAGCAACATAACTTACTAGAAAATCCTCCTTGTGTGAAGACTTTGGCATTGTTTACATTGTTTAACTAAATTAAATTTACATCCTTCTCCCCGTTGTCTGTTTTTCTTCCTTCACATTTTATGTATCCTCATTAATGGCTTGATAATTGCTCTGGTTAGGAGGAAAAATATGAAGGAGGGAAACGGGGTTGATTATAATACCCCAAATATTCCAAAAATGTGTTTATTAGAAACAGACCATGAACAGAGACATGCTGAATGCTTGCTTTTGCAAAGTTTTCCATGTAGAGTAACAGCCACACGTTCATTTTCTCATCACTCCAAACAACCTTTAAGTTTTATTTGAGAAGAAAACCATGTTATTGGCATGGTCGAGATATATTTACTTGGTTTCGCTCCAGACAGGTTTCTCAGGACGTTTCAGATTGTTTTTCGTCTTGCTGGACTGGATCATTGAATCTGTTATCTGATAATGGATTGATGGGTGAATTAGTCATGGCAGCGTGGGATGGACAGCTGCACCCAGAGGAACACTGATGGGAGGGTATCGCCAGCATCTCTTAGTGTGGTAACATTAGATGGTGAAACTGTTCTATCCCAAAAAAAACATGTGTAATTTCACTGCAGTCTATTAATTAAGCATCTTTTAAACTAATTTTTCTTTTGTTCATCACTTCAACATAAAGGGTCTGTATTTCTCAACCACCTCATTGGTTTGGAGCATCCTGCTCTTGTGATGGAGGCTGCTTGTTTTTGTTGTAATAGATGCTAACCAAAGAAGAAGAGTTGACTTTGCTCTCCAACATTGAAGTTACACTGAGGGTGACCCTGCAGCAAGCCCATGGGGAGATGAGGTTTCATGATATCATGATGGTGATGAAAGTACCAAGTATCATCAGCAAGAGGTTTAAGTTTTTTTTGTGCATGTTATTTTTTGTGCAGTGTGCTTTAATTTAAGTGGCGTTCCCTTCCGGTCAGCGTCTTTTTAAAGTGATTTTTAAATCTGAGCACGGATATTAAAACATATTTATTTCAGTCAAGTAACTCCTGTCAAATACATCTAAGAAGCAAAGACTGAAATAAGTGTTTTTTTCCTTTTGTCTTAAGTAATATTCCATACTGCACTTTTCCAATTTTTTTTTCTTGATTGTGTTGGAAAACTTTTTAAATGGCAGCTTTTAATTTTGCCTGCAAGTTTTATTATGATCATGTGTAGCTTTTGGATGCGGATTCATGTGTTGTTGTTGTTACGGTCACACCACTGGAATCCACAGTGTGAAGAAAAATGCAAAGCTGAGAGTAGAAAGCCTTGCCGGGAGTATAATGAAGCTATTAATGCTCAAAGCGACCGTGACGTTACACAGCACAACTTACTGTTATATGTACAGTACCGGGATGCACCCTCTCCTGGTATATTCGGCTGTTTCAAGTTATGTCATTAAAAGATTTAAATAATAAGACAATTCAGATGGGTTTTTTAATTGGAAATGATAAATGGGTGTGTATGCAGCAGGTTCTTATTGTAGACATTTGAAAATTACTACCTCATACAAAACCGTTTTAATTACTCTGTTTAATGCTTTTTGTTTATATGAATCCATAACAACGGTGCCCAGAGTGACAATATTCGATACACACCCTAAACACCTTCATGTCTTTCATTATAACCTGTTGTGTATTTGTGAGTGTCTAAACAGAGGATAACAAACAGGTCTGTATTTAGTCTGGTGTGGCTGTCCATGCCTCTTTTCTTTGTAAATAACAAAGAAATATGTTGGCTGTGGAGGGAATGAACAAAGTCTGAGTTGTTGATGGAACAGGCTGTAATGGCTCCACACTGTCAACAACTGCAAAAAAAGAAAGATGATAAAGCATATGTATGTAAACTGAAGACCAATTTTATGCCCAGATTGTTGGAAGTTAAGAAAATATTTTCATGTTATTGAAGTGATGGTAGTTGCATGTTATAAACTCCCAAACCATTTAGCACCCAGGGCTGTAATGAACGGTTTTAGTGTTGCAAACGACACAAGATGCTTTCTTCATACTAAATATTTTTTGTTTTCCCAGCTCCACATACCGTGCTGGGTGCTTCACTGAGAGTCTGTCGGGGGATGGAGCAGCGTGGAGGTGCAGGAGTAGGGACAGAGAGCCCCAGACTTCAGGACAGTGCCAGCCCAGAGGAGAGGGGGGAGAAGGGGGACAGTCCAGCCTCCAGCGGCCCGTCACACTGCAAGATAAGCCGCCTAGAGGTGAACGGCAGCCCAACAAACCCACGAATCCGACAGAATGGCACACCGCTGAGACCACTAGGAGGTGGGATGTCGGCACATGTGACACGTAAATACACAAGTACTTAAATACAAAATATGTGGTTTATTTCCTGATGCTGGTTGCAGCTGCTAGAGAGTAGTAAATAGTTTAAATTGCTGTGTCAGATATGCATGTGCTGTGTAGAACAAGTGTGTAGACTAAAAGAAAGATAATCATATATATTGGAGGAAAGAAGTGGAAAAATACACATTTTTGGCACAATTTTTGGTTATTCATTAAGAAATCACCTTCTAAATAATCAATATAGTTTTCTATACATCAAATATTTCAGCCCAGAGTTGTGTATGTGCTTCCAATTAGCTTCTCATTTTATATTATTGACAGAAACTTGATCAGTGCTGTCTTTTTTTTGTTAATTAAATCAATTGAAAACATTTAAGAGTAACAATTTAGCACTTGTCACATGTTTATCATTTTCAAACTGAAAATCTTTGGGTTTCAGACTGATGGTCAATGTGTAACGTGCTTCCTAAAACATAAAATCAACTGAAAAAAGGCAGATTAATTGATAATGAAAAGAATTTCTACCTACAGCTCTATCATTTTTTCCACATTTCTTTCTGTTTCCCGTTAGTTTGTCCTGAAAACAACAATCTCAACTTCACACTCAGTTAATACAGCAACGAAGATATGCAGAGAATATTTGAGCTTTTCTTCAACAAAAAAAATCTATTAATTTGAAGTGATCTTCACTCAAATATTTCATCCAATCCCACTAACACAGATTAGAGTCATCGGGTTGATGGTTTGTAACAAGGAGGCAATGATCTTCTATGTAGTGAATTACTGTAAATCTCACATACAGACTATGTGTAAGCAGAAGACACCATCTCACAGACTGCCTGGGACAAGTTCACTATGGTGTGTACAGTCTACACACGCATGCACACAGTGCATATTCTGCCCTAATATTACAGAGCAGCATATACAGAAAAAAAACAAACTCAAAACATTCATGCAGAGATGCCCATTATTCTCTCATGCTGAAAACATCATCATGCATCATCACACAAACATTGTAACAGTACACACACATTCTGCTGCGTTGCGTTCCACCCTTCCACCGAGCGGTCGGATTATTGGCCGATGGCGTGCCTGGTGCTGCTGTGGTTTGGCTCCGGCTGATCCATCCCGGCCTCTTCAGGAGGAGGATTGATGGCTTTCTAATTAACAGCTCCTGTGGGACAAACCGGTGGACTGGATGGGTGTGAATGGTTCCACACTTGGAGGAAGCTCTCAGTTACTTCGCCCGATAAGGAGCCCAGATATGCCACTGGAGTCGTGGCATTTCTCCTGAGCGCTGCTTTAATGGCTCTTTTGGAAACTAGTCTTATCCAATGTGGGTTTTAATATGTGGTTCAAACACAAATACAGTTGTACAATCTTACAACGACTTACATGCACACTGGCACTTGCCCAGTTTAACCAAAGTCACACAAGACGACCACCAGGCAGTTACACAGCAGCTACACTGACTACTGCAGGAATTTTTAAAGTTTAAAAACCCTCAAATGTGCCGTTTTTGTTATATAGAGACAGACATTTCTTCTCTGGTTTTGGGAAAAGGGTGCTTTATGTAACAGAAATTTCTAAAAGAAGTAGAATCTCAAATGTATTTCCTCCTCCCACCTTTTCCAAACTGATCTGGATAATTAAATTTGATCTAGTGCAGTCACAAGGCTGGTCCTCTAACTAGTAGACCCTCACCATCATCCGACAGAAAGGCCAAGCATGAGACAATGTGACCTCAAGGCTTATTAATATGATTTTACCCTCTGTAAATCATTGAATTTCCAAGGTGGGTGATGTCAGACGCAGTTTGTTTTTCATTTTATTTATTTGCCGCTGTAAAAATGGAAAATTCTTAATTTTATCAAATCATTACGAATTGATCTGATAAAATCATTTTGATTGGTCTGATGGGACTGGGTCAACATGACCACATGTCTACTTATATGACCTAGACTCTGCTATCATGCCAGGTTTGATGATCCCGGTCTTCTGTGTGGTCGAGCATGCAGACGCAGCCGGCGACTCCGAGGGAAGGAGTGATCGTCACGCCGAGTTTGTGTTGGTTCGTAAAGACGTCCTCTTCACACAGCTGGTAGAGACGGCACTGGCTGCTCTCGGATACTCGCACAGCTCTGCTGTGCAGGCACGGGGTGAGTAGTGTGTGCATGTGCAACATATTCTGTAGATTTGATCTAGAAGCAAACATTTTAATAGTCATATCAAACAGACATGTAACATACCAAACAATAGATTTAGTTTTGCCAGTGGACTTTCCCCAAAAACTCAAATTTCCTTCTCAGTCTCGATCACATGAATGAGACTGTGGCCTGTGGCGGCTGTGTATGATGCAGTCTGACATTACCATGACCACAGATTTCTTGAGTTCTCATATAAAGCTTCTTTAACAAACTGTTCTCACCTCTGGTGCTTTTAGATTTCATGTCGGAAAGGAAAAATCCCACAGAAGCATGAGACGATGCTTTTGTGATTCACTGGTAATCACTGGTCACACTTGCCCCCAGACTAGTAATTCAGATTTGACACAGAAACTTGGGTTAGGATCTTATACACAGCTCTTCTGGTGTCTTTCTACAAACTTTGAGCATCAAGGCTCCACCAACAACCCATGCAGGCGTAAAGACAGGTGTTCTGATCCATGTTTGTTAGATTCACTGCTTCTAACTTCCTGTTTAAGTTTAGGTATCAGACTTTTTCACTATTGCACGCTAAAGGAGATCATGTTTGTTGCTTCACTCTGGGGTTGTAATTGAGTAATTATTTACTGCAGCGGATGAACTAAATGACTGCTTCCCAGATGTGTGGGCTTTGTTACATGGGTACAGTGAGTGCACAGACAACTCCAGGGAAGGTATTTTAAAGATAACCCTGTCTCTGTTTTCTACCTCTTATCTCCCCCGTGTGATGCATTCCACCCAACAAGCAGCAGGATGGTTAAACCATACAATAAGTCGATATCTGACCATCTCAACACCAAAACTTTTTTCTCATCAGTCTGAGATCAGAACTGGAAGCAAACATCATGAAGTCCAAGACGAACAACAGCCTTTGCAGACAAGTGTGTCTGTGTGTATGTGTGCACATAAAGTAGGGCAGTTTGACATTCCTGGTGTGTCCCGTAAACACAGGGCAGTCTAACCAAGTGGCCACCGCCCTGCGACCCCCCTCGCCTCACCCAAATAGCTAGGTTTTGTTCTGAGAAATAAGCCTTTTCTTTTCAAATAAATAATTTTTGGCTGGAGTCATGCATTTTTTCCTCCAGTGTGGTCACAACCAAAATTATACAGAGTTGCTTCTATTTTCTTCAGTGATTGAATTGCATCTTGCATAGCTTTGACTTGATGTGTATTTATAAACTCTTAAGTGAGTCTCACAGGGGCTTTTTCTTTAATTGCACATTATGGCTGATTAAAAAGCAGCTATCTGCCATTGGAATATATTGTTAATGCTTTGGGTTTAACATGGGCTAAGGTGAATTGTTGAGCAAAATGATCAAGCTGAATTTAACTTAAGCTGGTTTAGGACACAGTTACTGATCTTAGTAACTTAAAAATAACGATTCAGCATATTTTTAGGGCTTGAACACCACCTGTGCATTCTAGTTAGACTGAATGAGGTCAGATTAGGTTTTTTTTGAGGATTAGCTGATCAGTTTTATTTTATAGCATTAAAATATACATCATTTGAAGAAGACCCCTTAAAATTAGTCTTTAAAATAATTATTGATGGGGTATTTTGTGCACAAACTGGTTTCTCTGTGCTCTTAGGTCAAACCGTATCATTGACAGTTCATTGGTGATTCTAAAATATCTGAATTGTCAACACTCTTTTCTTTTTTTTTTCCTCTTCAAATATTTGGGAAAATGTTCTGCTGTCTGCAAAGTTGAATCAGTCGATGACAAGTTAAGGTATTAAAAGTAATTTCTGAACCAAACTGGCCACAGGACGTATGATAAATGGCAGCTATGAGAGGAAAAGGCGCTGCTATAAGGCAGAACGATGACCTCAGTGTTTCACCAGTACATCAACATCAAACATAGCTTGCATTTAAAGTCTGCACCAGCCTTTAATGCCAAGTTGATTTTACATTTCTCTTCCTATTAATCAACTGTAGAGTCCAAAAAGAGCAGTCTTTGTTCTTTTGCCCCTATCACCATCATCCTCACGCAACAAAGCTACACACTCACACACATGATTGAGGCAGGCTAAGGCTAGACAGTCTGTGTTTGATTTAGAAGATCATAATGTGATTAGGTCTGTTTAGATTTGCACTTCCAGTCAAGGGTCGCATGAAGGCCAAGAGTGTTGCTCAGGTTTAGGATGATGCTCCAAGGCCGAAGAAGTTATACTGGCAACACAAACAGGCTGAGCTTACGCTGATTAGAAAACACAGGAACATAAAACTTACTCAGATGTCTTGTTTTAAAACCAGACTTTAAAATGGCTAATGCCTGTTACTCATGTGTCTTCTACAGGCATCATTAAAGTTGGACGGTGGAAACCGATGCCCATCCACTACCTGACAGATGCTCCAGAGGCAACAGTGGCCGACATGCTGCTGGATGTCTACCACATGGTCACGTTGCGGATCCTTCTGCACAGGTCAGCTCTGTGTGTGTGTGTGTGTGTGTGTGTGTGTGTGTGTGTGTGTGTGTGTGTGTGTGTGTGGCAAATTATTTATTAGGGAAAAATGTGAGGCCCACTTCAAGCTGTAACTTTCTAGTGTTAACGTCATTGACTGTAACGTGTGTGATGGTTTTCACAAAATAGTGAATCATGCCCTTTTTTTTCTAATCAGGACGAACAGTCCCAATATGGACCACACTAGGGACTCAAATACATCTGGTTTTGTGAAAGGAGTTGAGTTTTGGTCAACTAGTTTTGCAGTAAAATGAGCAACATACACTAATAAAAGGTTCCCGCTACTCTGATATTATATCATGATTGTATGGCTTTTAAGTAAAATAATGCTGTGGTAATTCCTCCATACAGTTTATTGAAAGAACAGCTGACAACAGCTGGGTATACCTCAATATAAAAATTGTTAATAACAATAACTCCTCGTGTCTTAGGTGTTGTCTTGGTTTGATGATGTCTAAATGTGGACATTGTGATAAAAAGGACTGTTTGGATACAACTCGTCATTGAACCAGAACATTTAGTGAAGGATCCCTGGTTCAGACACCTTTTGGGATTTTTTTTTTGCCTTGTTAAGAACAGCATGCTGTACAATAAGTACTCAAACATTGAACAGTTGTATGTGTGCATTCAAAAGCATAAAGGCGGTGAAACTAAGTTCACAAATAAAGCTTATAGTGCATTTTATTTTCATTCTAACATTATACAAAAGGGCAAATATCCCTAACTTTCTATGATTCTGTTCAATGGTTGGTAGTTGTGAAAAGCTGAACAGGTACAGTAAATATACCATGCATTATAAGAGATTTGAGCTCAGTTTTCTATCAAACTAAAATAATGTTTTGCTCAGTATTTTTATGCAGTAAATCCACTCTAATGTAAACGTATGTCTGGCATACACAAACTGAAAGGGTTAAACTTGCTGTAGATGACCAAAGATGGTGTCATTTCATGAATTAACCTAATAATTGCGTGATTATAGCAGATGTGTTGGTTGATTTGAGAGTTTTCTTCTTCGGCCCTGCTTCTGGAGATTAACACATTTTGAAAATTTTGCAGCTTTGCCCGTCTGGAGGAGCTGCCGTCTGAGCAGTGGACTCATGCAACAGTGAGAAATGCCCTAAAAGAGCTGCTGAGAGACACCAACCAGAGTGCTCTGGCAAAGGAGTGTCCACTCTCTCAGGTAACTGCACCATCACCACGTTCTCCAGAAGACAGTTTTTAATTTTTATCAATATTTATTTCAAACCTGAAATAACATCTTCTAATAAGAGAGTCTTTAGTTTTCCATGCAAGTAAAAAAGTGTTTAATGTTTCTGAGTTTGATTCTGTTTACGTCCATACACACACAAATATGTACGAATAGATAGCAGAGATGCAGCTAAGTATTTTCTCTAAACACATATTTCATCATCTGTTCACCACACACTTAGCGCAGTGTGTAATCTGACTCGCTCACACGCGCAAATATTGATACCATCCCATGGGAAAGGATACGAGCATGCACACCTCAATTATCCTGCTCACACACCCTGCAGCCATTAGACTCAACTGTGTCATTTCGACTTGTGATTTATACACAAGACTTAGTCATGATGTAATTAGTGATTAGGGGAAGTGTGTGGGTGGTGTGCATTTGCAGCCTGACTCATGTGAGTTTTCATCCTCAGCGTTTCCCATGTTGAGTTTGTGCATCTCCTGCTTAGTGGAAGTGACCACAGTTCATGTTAGAAGAGGATGGGTGTGTGATTAGTTTTATATAAATCAGCACTGTATGGGTCAGTTTGAGAAAACTTTCTGAAACAGAAGTTTATCATCCAGTCTTACACTGCAAATCAAAAGGGTAAAAATTTTGGTTTTTTTCCTCAATATTTAGTCATATCAGTTATAAAATTTCCCCTTTTTTTTGTCTTTTGGTTTCTTCAACCTCAAAAAATCTTTCAATTCTCCAACATTTTCTCCTTCAGAGTATGATCTCAGCCATAGTGAACAGTTCCTACTACGCCAACGTCTCCACGTCAAAATGCCAAGAGTTTGGCCGCTGGTACAAGAGGTACAAACGCATCAAAGGTAACTATAATCTTGCACTTGCATTACCTCACAGCTGAATACAACTAAAGGGAACACCAAGCTGAGTTGGGTTAGATGAGCAGGTGATGCTGCTGTTTTCTGTTACACTCCGTGGGAAACCAGTCCATATTTTCAGGATTACGGAACAATGTTGCATATTTGTTGGCTGTCAGACAACAGCATGCAAAGTCTTATCAGACCAGTGTTGTTAATTAGCTGCAGTATGTGTGAGCTTGTATGAAAATACCATCTAAATTCCTGCCTGAATTACAATCTGAAGCTGTTTTCAGTTTGGGATTTGTTTCTGATTTGCTTATAATGCTAATGTAATAAGCAGCATTGTGCAGGATTATTGTTTCCAAAGCTCTACCATTCCATGCACAGCTTGCCTCTTTCTCTTTGGTGAGTTTTAACATTTATTAGCTCCAATTTTGGGCTACAAAAATACTCAGCACTACACCCCTGAGTTCATGTTGTGATTATAAAGAGATGCAATCTCAAAGGTATTAGTTCTCACAACGATTATATTCACTTATTTAAGCTTTTAAAACTCCCTCAGGGTAAAACTATTCTTAAATTGTGGTTGGATGCACTGAAACTCTTTGAAAAACCCCTTTCCCATCAAATATTTTGGACTTTGTCAAACATCAAGCTTTGAATTTACATGCCGTTGAGGCCACATGAGTTTCTACTGTTAGGAAGTGTCAATATGTCTGCTGTGAAAACTAAGATGCTTAAGATTTAAGATGACAAAGGTTAATCGGACAGGAACACAGAATTAAACAACAACTTGGTGGTTCAACATTTTTCACATGTAATCTGTCCCAGATACTGCTTCTTTTCACTGGAGTTTATTTAAGTCTGTGCATCTGTGGTACTCAGAAACCGCCATGGTTAATGTCCCAATCCTGCCAAACCTTTACAGTTTGTTAGACCAGCTTTCTGATCTTCAACTACCAACTTTTTAGCTGTGTATCCTTTATTTATTTCGAAACAACCCACACTACTAGTCACGTCTCACGTTAATGACTCACCTACCTAAATTCCTCCAGTTTGCCCTGCTGTCCAACCCCTAGTATGTGTGCGAACACGTGTGCCAGCCTTTGTGTCTAATCTGCTGCATGAGATGTCTGTGAGTGACGGCTCTCTGTAGGAAGGAACTGTCACACATGGTTCACATTAACGTCATCCTTAATACACATGACAAAACTAAATGCTCTTAACTCCTAATGGAAAACAGCAGTAAGTCCAAGACGCACGCCACCAAGATCCAGAAATAAGGGATCGTCTTACACTTACTATATACACACACACACACACACATGCAGGGAAGATAAAAATCTAATGCCCTGCCAAACCACACTAATAATAGAAAATATGACTCTCAACCAAAGCTGGTGGAAGTGTAATAAAAGTCAGGTTTATACGTGGAGACTAGCAGGCAAGCTGTCAGTTCATATCAACTGATTATCTTATACGGAGGGATACTACAGAGCAAAATTTTAACCAAATATTTTGTGGTAACTTATTCCTCAAGCATTTGATCCACCCCAAAAATTGTTTAGATTAGATAGATAGGCTTAATTGTAATCTAAGGAATTTGATTTGGTTAATTAGGTGATATCAGGATAGAATTTGAACAATGAATGAAATATTCTTACCATGTGCAAAATTAAATACACACACACTGGTCGGGTATGTTTATGGAAGAATAAGGGACAGACTCACTGTTCTGACATGTGTCCCTCAGGTGAATACACTGAGAAGATGTGGACATCACAGGAGAAGTCTGACATAAAAGGTATCCACGTCTTTTCTTGATGTTTGTCCAAATGTGTACTGCTGTTTGAAGCTGTACTGTGGCTTTAATTCACCAATTTTAGGCTAATTTAAATAGATTTGATTTGGCATGCAGCCTGTTGTTTCAGAACCGTTAAGCTTTTATTACTGGATGTGATCTGAAATGACTGAAAAGACTTTTCAAATATAACAAGACAAACCTGTATGTGTGTGTTGATGCAGTGGAGAGGGATTTGGACCTGAGCATCCTCAATCATCGCCCTCCATCTCTCTTGCCCTCCCCCAGTCATTTGGGTACCATTGGTGGCCCTGGAGCCCTTCCTATTAAAAACAGCCTTGGGGACAGTCAGACCCCCACTCAGCCTCACGGTCTGCCTCATCCCGCCAGCCAGAACCACCCAAGTCCTCCTCTGCATCCGCAGGCTCCACCTCTCCTGGGCCACGGCGGACTGCTGTCTCCCCAACTCTCCCCTCAACTCGTACGTCAACAGCTCGCCATGGCCCACCTCATCAACCAGCAGCTGGCAGTCAGCCGCCTGCTCACTCACCAGCACCCACAGGGAGTCAACCAGCAGTTCCTCAACCATCCCCCCATCTCACGGACCTGTAAGGTCTCTGGACCGGTTACTGAGCCCAGCCTCAACTGCTCAGGTGCCGACGTCTCCTCTGACATTTACCAGCATGTCCGGAACGAACTGAAAAGGGCCAGCGTTTCACAAGCCGTGTTTGCACGCGTGGCTTTCAACCGCACACAGGTAAATGTAGTTTAAAATATCCGATCTGACGGGCGATTAAAATACGTCAGTCTTCAAATGTAACCCTGAGGGTTCTGCAGGGTTTGCTGTCGGAGATCCTTCGTAAAGAGGAGGATCCACGCTCGGCTTCCCAGTCACTGCTGGTCAACCTGAAGGCCATGCAAAACTTCCTCAACCTGCCTGAATCCGAACGAGACCGCATCTACCAGGAGGAGAGAGAGCGGAGCACCGGCACCAACCACAACCACTCCACCCAGCACATCTCCAGCACCAACACGCACAGACACACACAGGTACCCCTTCAAACCCTGCACAAGATTAGTTTTTATCTGTGTATC
>JAOXYM010000026.1:8881839-8895348 GCA_028567055.1 Leptatherina wallacei
TTTTTAAATAATAAAGTAGGATGTAAACAAAATCTGAATTAAGGCTTTATATGAGCAAGACTGACAGGTAACTCAAGGGAAAGTGGACTAAACCACAGCAGCACTGAAGCAAAGGCCTAGAAGTTAATTAGTCTTTAACAATCTGCATTTAACTTTTGCTGTTGATGTAAGAGGTAACATATTCGTCATTCTTTATTTAACATCACTGAGCTCGTGCATCTTACCCTGCGCAGACAAAATGCAGCATGCCTGTTCCAGAGCTGCAACTGAAGCTCGACTCTTTGGTGAACATCACGTCAGGGATGTACGAGGAGATCCAACAAGAGATGAAGAGGGCAAAAGTCTCCCAGGCTCTCTTCGCTAAGGTGGCTGCAAATAAGAGTCAGGTCAGTCGCAACAATGAGTTTGTTTTAAGGTTGTTGATGTTGTTATTATGGCAACCTAATCAGTCAAATCCTACACCAGACGTGTCCCTACAGCTCGCTGTGGATGGTCCACGTGGCTCTGAGAGTAGAGAAAATAAAGCTCAAGCCTGAACCCGCTTCCAGATCGGAGATAAAACAGCAAATTTCCTGCTGCGGTAGACACTCGAGATAAAAACAGTTTTTTTTGTAATAGATACTAAAATTTCAGATCTGAAAATGTAAAGTTTCTTTTGATGTGGCTAAAAAGATGTTTACACACATTAATCCCACTTTTTTACCCTCGTGTACACACTCATACACAACTTCTAGCTGAGTTGATAATGTTTGAAGGAGCTGATGAGGTGTGTGACTGTGTGTGGGTGTGTGGGGTATCTGATTACCCGCTGTGGCATGCCATCATGACTCCATCCTCAGACAAACAATGCGGGTGATCGAGATCAAAGCACAGTCTTGGACTAGAGAGGGAGAGATGGTACGATGAGGAAAAAGCAGAATGCAAGTTAAAACAACTTTTTTTTTAACTTCACATAACTATTTTCTATTAAGAGTTGGAGGAAGTATAAACGAATGTATGAGAGCAAGAGATGCTGAGGAAAACTGAAATGATAAGGCGCTGAATGACAGAGGACGAGGACACAGAATGGGAGGATGCAAGATGGAAGAAGAGATAGACAGGATGACAGAGAAATGATCACATTATTACCATTAATTTCCAGGCTGAAGGCTGCGTATAAACAACAGCTGGTGGCAGATCCTGGGTCAGCCTAGCAGAGATAATGCAATCTTCACACACACACATACACTCACTGCTCATCTCAGATGTTCCTTCTGTTCCTCTCTCCATACGGAGAATAACTTTATCCAGTTGTGTTCAGATCATGGAGTAATATTTCTTAGTAATTGGGAGTACGTGGTATATGCCGTAGAGCTGATGTGTTTGTGTTCACATGAAAAACAGCATCAGTTTTACAGAAGTCATAAAAGTAGATGATGGGTGTAAACGGTGAATTTCTCTAAAGGCCACTTTTCCAAGTTAATGTTAATGAGCCCAACATGAGGAGAATACTGGTGCGAGTGGGAGCTCTACAAGAGTAAAACCTCTGCACAAAACACACTCACTGTCTGCAGTGTGCTAGGCAACAAGCTAAAAATCTGTCTACCAAAAAGTAAAGCATCTCTTTTCCAATAGTTTGGGGTTGAGATGTTGTGTCTGGACCTGGATGGCTTGTCATCATTGTTGGAATAAGGAAACCTAAGCTATGACAGAACTATATGGGAAAATGTCAGGGCCTGTTTATAAATCTAATCTCAGCAACAAGTTGGTCATGCAACAGGCCAGCAATCCAAACTACACAAGTTGTTAAAAGAATTGTTAAAGAATGTTCTTTCTTCTTTTCCTTTTCAGCTGTTTCCTTCATGGGTCACCTCGGTGAACCATCTGCCTTCATCTAAGCCTTTCTTTCCTCACACAAGCTAACTTCATGTCCTCGTTCACTACATCTATAGATCTCCTCCTGTTTGGTCTTCCTCTAGGCCTGCACATCCTTCTATCCACATACTCACTATCCCTCCTCTGTACGTACCCAAACCATCTTACTCTGACTTTGTCTTCAAAACATCTAACGTGTCGTCCCTCAGAACCATCCTAGTCACTCTCAAAGTGGAACATTTTAATCTATACTGTCACCTAAACAAACCTCATCACTGGTCTCACAACTGTCTTATATCCCTCTTCTTTCATTCATGCTGATACTCTTTTCCACTCTCCCCTGTTGCTCTGGACTGTTGACCATATATTTTACAAAATCTTCCACCTTCTTTATCTCAACTTCCTGGAGCCTCGCTGAACCACTTGGGTCCCTCTCATTCACATGCACGTATTCTGTTGAATGATATTGATGTTTGAAACATTGGCTCTCACAGATCTGTTGCAGTGGATGCGTCTCCCCTTAAAAGGAGATATTTATTCGTTTCAATTGGGTTCTCTTTAGCTACTTTTGTCATTTTTATGCAAATCAGGTTTATTTTGGTGCTTCTGTTTATGTAGAAATGCATACATTCATCATTTATACATCTGAAAAAGCTTATTTTCCCTCTGGGATTTTTCTTTTCATTTCAAATTAGTTTACAAGATTTCAACCACCACTAAAGTCTCTTAAACAAAAACACTGAGGCATTTTACAAGTTTCTATCAAAGCAAGATCATCACACAACTATGCTGAGTATGCCATTCCACACAGCATTGTACCATCCTGTTGCAAAATTATACGACCCAAGAAAGGAGTGAACTCTTTTCAGTCATGTTACTGTACATTGTAATGGGTTTGGTTCGGAGCTTCCTCTTTTGGTGGTTACTGTGGTCGTTTGGTCGGTGTTTGGTAGAACAACATGAATAAAGTCTCTTCCCCCATGCATGTTCCAGGGTTGGTTGTGTGAGCTGCTCAGGTGGAAAGAGAGCCCGAGCCCTGAGAACCGCACACTGTGGGAGAACTTGTGCACCATCCGACGGTTCCTGGCTTTACCACAAGCTGACAGAGACCAGATCTATGAGGAAGAGGCGAGGCAGCAGCACAGCGAGAGGCTTCACACCGTCCTGCACATCCCAGACCAGCAGGTAAATACACAGCCAGCAGGCGCAGTTTCATGCATTGATAGATCATCCCCACGGGTTTGTTTTAAGTTTCTGAGCAGCGGTAGAAATTCAGCAGAAAAAATAAATATCTGTGAATATCTTTTTAAAAATACAAACTCCTCTCAACCGCAGAGCAGCCATGTGCAAGCAAAATACACAAATCAAAGCATTTTACGAGTGAGAAAATGGGAAAACCAGCAAGTGAGCGCAGCGTAGAAAATGTTCCTCTGTCAGTCTCTGTCTGAATCCACCACCTGCTCCTCTTTGCCGCCCTCCTCTTTGTCATGTTTGTGTCCCATAAGTCATTGAAAATAGAAGTGGTAAATGACCAGCCCACACATTTCCTGCTAAACACTCCTCCATCCCACCCTCTTCCCAAAACCAAAATGCTCTCCAGTCTGGCCCTAACCTCAATATTATTCAGAACATACCCTGTAATTATTGAAGCAGAGAAAAAAGGATTTGCCATTATCTTTATTTAGGTCCTTTAATTTTGATGGACCACAGATTTATGGTGTCGGATTCCTGTGTTTGGGAGTGCTGGCCACCCCACCCTGTTAATAAGCTCTAGTAGAGCATTTGTTTGTATGATGACTTGGGGAGTTTAGCGTGCATGTTGGTGGGTGATGGAAGCGGGTCCATCACACTTCCTCTCGTACGTTTTCTTTGACTCTGCAGAGCAGCTCCGACTGACAAGCTGAACGAGCGCTGATGAAGAGTTTAAAAGTTGTTGTTTTTTTCAGCAAAAGTCTTCTCGAGAGATTTTCATAAATGAACAAACAATGTAAAATGTGAGCACCATGAACTGATGTGCAGCTGTGCATGTAATATGCATTCATTACTCCACATGTATTGAATCTCAGTGTGCATTTATGTTGAATATGTTTTACTTTCAGTGACATATAAGCACAGAAAAATAACCAGTCAAAGCTGAATTTATAATGGTGGTTTTACTTTTATGCTTATCTAAATGTGGACTAATTTGTCGTTTCATTAGGTCCCAAACTGGTTCCTTGTCTCTAAACACATTTTATAATCTGAAAACTTTTAACGGTTTGGTTTATTAGTTTTCAGAACATTTATCAAAAATTAAACATGGCAATGCAAAGTCCTTTATTAACATCAATATTGATAACACTACGACCTTAAGAAAAGTGCCATCTGTTCAACTAACATATTGGCAGCTAATAAACATATTTAGCCCACCTGATAGCTGACTGAGGTCATAAGAAAATCATAACTCAAGGCCTGTTTACAGTAGCAGCTGATCTCTGAATAGAGCTGGCTCAGCAGTCATCTGAAAACAGATGTGTACTACAGGGTATCGTGTGCCTGGTACATTCGCCAGTAAAGAGAGAAAATTTTAATCTGTATTAAACCAAGTCTTCCCATCAGATAACTTAAGTGTCCTGTAAAAGGAGATTAGTGTCATTCTCATAAGTTTCCTTTAAGAGACACAATGACAACCATTTTTCCACCTTTAGAGTTTAATTCAGTTACCTAACTAAAACTTATCAGCTCCCAGTTGGGGGTAGGTAAACAACATCACTACTTGGTCTCGTTTTAAAAATAATCATGTTTATGGCTAAATTAAATATTTTTTGCTATGCAATGATTACATTCATGGACATTGTTTTTACAGTTTGTATGCAGTCAATCTCATGACCAAAAACACCCAAATTACTTGTAATCAAGGTTGAAGATGTCTCTTCTGGACCTTGAATGGTCTTTTGTGCACATTGATAATCTTTAAAAGGGTCAGTGGTATCTTTACTGACAATATGCTTAACTTATTTTACTGTTTGATTTTCTAAACAGACCCTCCACAGGCAGCCCCTGCCCCCTCTTACCGCTCCATCCCCGATTCATGAAGACCCACAGCCTCTTCCTTTGCAGCCAGTTCTGCAAGGCTCGGAGGAAAGGCCGCAGTGTGGTCCAAGTCCTGGTCTTGGAAGTGGAGGAACAAAGAAGGCTAGATCCCGGACAAGGATTTCTCTAGAAGCTTTGGGAATTTTGCAGAGCTTCATTGGAGATGTGGGACTCTACCCAGACCAGGAGGCCATCCACACCTTGTCGGCCCAGCTGGACCTGCCCAAACACACCATTGTGAAGTTCTTCCAGAACCAGCGTTACAACGTCAAGCACCACAACCAAGCCAGAGAGCCCGTCCCTGAGGAGGACGATCAGGAGAGCTCAAGTCCCAGTGAGAGAGGAGTCTGCACCATGGAGAGCAGAGGAGAGGAGGCTCTCTCTGTGTTTGAGGAGTCGAGTGAGGACGGCAGAGGTTCAGCGGAGGTGTTCAGAACAGAGGGAGATGGAGGAGAAGGGGAGGTGGAAATGGAAGTAGAGAAGGAAGAAGGGGAAGATGGGAAAGCCTCAGGACCAGCAACTTCCTCTCTGTCTCCTTACAGCAGTTTGGATAGCCCCCACTCTACAGAACAGCAGAGATAACGGCAGAGAAAAGAGAGAGGTTGAGACATTATTAAACTGTGGGGACCACACACAGCTCCAGTCTGATCATTGTCACCAACACCTTTACCAGAGCTGACACTCAGAGCTCGTTAATATCTGAAGAACTGTAGGAAAATATTTATGTATGGGCCGAGTAAAGAGTAATCCGAAGGTACCGCAACTACCTTTATATGCTACCAGTGTTTTCTGATTGGTTGCTGCCTGCAAAGCATTTGGGACATTATTCAATGCCAGTTTAAGAAAAAAAGGAAAATGCAGATTTCTTTTTTTAACCTTGTTACTTTGGTTCATCTACCCAGAACCATAACTATGACCACCAGAAATTCCTTTTAAAATCAATTCTTTGAGTTTAACTTTTTTTTTTTTAAACAAAAAAGAAAACGTTAAATCTACAAAAAAAAAGACTCATTCCAGTTTTTAATGAACCCAGCATCCATTTCTTTAACTGCTCCTAAAGCACAACCTGCTGTCCAAAGAGGTTTCTAACACTTTGGACGGTGTCAGAATAAATACTTTTATTTGGATTTTTAGATATGCAGTCTTTGGATGAAGTGGTGCATTTACATGATGATTGTTAGCATGTTGCCACCCTGACCTCCAACCAAATCACCCAGACATGCTAATGATCAGTGGTTAGAAAATAATACAAACGGATGCATTGACAAACTGCAGATGGACGGGTATTTTCATCATGTCTGAGATTCAAACACTCATCTTCCCTCTTCCTCAGGGGATGTACAGTTGCTTTGGAGACTGAAGATAAACCAGGTGATCTGCGGTGTAGTAGCTCCTGTGAAATGTATTCATTTTAAAACATAGACACACAGGGAAATAACACTCCTCTGTTCAGTCTCAAGTCAATTGTATCTCTTTCTTCATTTTATTTATATTTTAATATCTTCGTGTCCTTCCTTCGGTGCTTTAGGACGTCCCTGCATTGACTCATCTGTATGTGAAACTCTGTCACATAAGCCTTTTGTTGATGATAATAATAAAACAGTTCCACACTACCCAACTATTCACATTCATTACTAGCCTTTATATTTATTGAAATCTATTTATTCTTATTAATTATAGTGGATTTTTATTACAACTGTCTTCATGTGAGGGAAAACAGGACAAGGCAACTTTAAAATATGATCTTGAATTCTTATCTAGCCTTTAATGTCCATATAGTCCAAATTAAGTTTCTTTTAGATGCTCTTTTATGTACATTATCATCTACAGTTCATTTGTTGACATATCCAGATGTGTCTGCTGTCACCTAACTGTTTTTAGTGACCTGTAGCACAAAGGAAAAGGCATGAGAAGAATTTTTCACTCTATTTCATCTTGACAGTCTGGGAATGTGGGAATGTGCAACGGTTCTGTTTCAATCCACTTGTTCTTAAAGGAGATGATCAACTCAACACTGTGGTCATTTTATAGCATTCACTGGCACTTTTATGTACATGTTACAAAAATCCCAAACAATATGCTAGTTTAAATTAAAAGTGGAAAATGTACACAATGTAAAGGTTAAAAAACTAACAAAATGGTTGTCATTGCACATTCATACCACTGCTAACCACACAAAAAACATCTGTCAAATGCAAACATGCACAGTCTTTAACAACACAACCACAGACACATGAATGTAAAATTAGCTCCTTTATGCAACAAAATATAAAATGCACAATGCACTCAGATGGGTGGGAACACACTTTTTTCCTCTCTTTTCAAAACTACCATAAAACCAAGTTTAACTCCTGCAACCTGCACAAAATTAAATGTCAGATATCAAACAAGCAGTGATCGTCTGACTGTAAGAAGCACATGTTAAATGACACTAGGTGATCATCCTGGGGCACATGCCAGCTTCATCCATTAAATAACTGCTTGTTTTTCACAAAAGACAACCCACATACAGTATAATTTCATTAAACTCCTCAAACATCTGGTGTTTTACTGGTAAACTCTGCTAATCTGACTAATATATCTGTATTCTAATGCAAACTTTCCAATGGATCTCAATGATTAATTAGTTCTAAATCTGTAATCATTCTAACTACCTCACATCTATGACATCTTCTGCTATGTGTGCAGATGTCTGCGCTGAATTATTGGCTCTGGGAAGAATTAGAAGAGGATTAATTTATGAGTGGTGCTAACTTTATGCAGCTTCATGTCTTCTTTACTTGCCAGGACACCTGCTAACAATTTAAATCAACTGAGCATGTGCGAAAGGAAATCAAGACTCCTTATCAATACTGAAGGCCCAGCATACTTAGCCATCAAATGAAGGACTTAAATGCACCCTTCCTGATTGTCTTGTCTCACTGAGGATTTTCATCATGTGTTTTATGTCAAGCTGCACATTTAAACCCTCAGCTCTCACCTATTTGTTTATTACTATAAAGTGAGAAACAGAACATGCTTGGGAAAAATCAAGTCCCCAAGCACTAAAAAAATCAGGCTAAAGCGTGAAATATCATTTGTGTGTTTGTTTTATTCACCTTTTTTGTGTTCATCAGATATTTGAAGTGTGATAAAAACTAATTGGAGATCACAGTTAACTCGCATCTAATATTACAACTGCATCAGTGAATGTTGGTATGGTCCACCGCTTTTCTGCTCACACAGCTGGCTATTAGAGCCGTATGGCAGGCTGATACGGGACCATTAGAGGTGTGTGTGTGTGTGTGAGCTGTGGGACAGGGACGCAGGTGCTTCGTGGGCTGATATTACCCAGGATGCCCAAGGTGGGGGCGTAGAGGTTATATGGGGAAGGAGTCTCTCTGTGGAGTTTACAATCACACCTGTGATCCCCAACTAACATATTAACACACTCAAACACACACATACATACTCTGTCCCCCCTCGCTGCAGCACGTTAATACACACTCTGATAAACAGGCTAATACTCGCAGCAGCAGCTCTTTACACACCATTGAACACATGCGGTAATCAGTGATGCTAACACGTGGCACGAAGCATGTTTGTGTGGTATTTGAGAGGAATTTGTGTGCTTTTCTTGGCATATATATATGGTATAGCAAGGCATTATTGTTATGTAAACAGAAATCTGACATGTTTTTTTTTTGGGGGGGGGGTTAACTTACATATTTGAAACATTTTACCTGTAAGAATGCATGCTAATGTAGACGAGTAAATGGAGGTGAATTTAAATTAAATCAATCAAATTGCACCTTTCGAAAAATCGATAGAAACATCAAAACAATTTGCAAATAAAAATGTAATTCATAGCACTAAAAATGGAAAATATTAGTAACTAATTGAATAAGAACGGATTAAAAAGATTGAAAAGAAGGCAAAATAAATGGTAAATTAAATATAAGCTTTATCAGAAAGGTACGTTTTAAGATTTCTTTTAAAACAAGTTGGCAGCGGGTTCCACAGGAGAGGACCCTGAAAACTAAAAGCTCTACCTCCTGTTTTGGACTCAAAGATTCTTGGAACCACTAATAGCTCAGCATTTTGGGAGTCAAGAGCTCTATTAGGGCAATTTGGAGCAATGAGTTATTTTGAGTAAGATGGTGCCAAACCATTAAGGCTGTTTAGTTAATATTAGTTATTATTAAAAGAATATTGAATTTTGCTTTATATTTAATATCTTTGACCAATTTGCTTTGCTTTGCAGATTAGCTGATGGCAGAAAGTTGGGAATAATTAACCAAATCACTTCACCAATCGCATATATAATACGACTGAAAAGCACATTATTTAGCTTTAAAGCTTAGAGACGGGCTTCTCTGTTTAGCTAATTATTACTTTCAATACCTGCTTATTGTGTCAAACCATGAGTTTTAGTTTTTTTGTCATACATTCATCATCAGCTTCACATTGTAAGACTAAGCTTTACTGCTTTTTGTCCACACATGCACACACACTCACTCCCATTCACACAGATGGTGGAAACACCCCTGAAAACAGCCAAAGATGAAACAAGTCAGAAAACGACCACATCACATCTCCTTCAAAAAACAAACATCTAATTATGGCAGCTCTGCTGCATTAGTGGCCGACAAGCGGGGTTTGATGTGTGCCTCTAAATAGCGTTACTTTGAGCCAGTAACATTTTTACGCCCACAAAAAAACACTCAAAGCAAATCGCTTTAAGGAGAAAATGAAAAACAATTCAAGATTAATAAGGCTTTAACTTCTAAAAGTCTGGAATCTGATCATTTAATGTTCCATTTCATGTAACAAAAAGCTACATTTCTTGTAAATCTAAAAACCTGGCAGCAATCATTTTAAAGCTGAATGAGGGTGTTCGCTCTCTGCTTTGGATCGACTTTGAGAATGTGTGTATTATTTTTGGATCGCTCAATTGATGCATGTGGTTACTTTTTCTCTCCAGCTGATCATTTTGTTGAGCTCGGCATCAAATGGGAAAACTTTTTGTCTTATTCACACACAAGTTTGCTAAAAAAATCACTTTCAACCACATTTATAATGAAGAAACGTCAGGTTCATCTATGTAACAAAGGCCTACAATAACCATCTGACACAATATAGCTTCTTAAGTAGCTTAGGTTTGTTCTCAGAAGCTATAAAAGTGTTTACCTCCGGTGTAGCTATAGAGGAGTTGACATGTGGGGTCTCACATGGGAGCTTCTTGTTGCCCTGTATTGTTTAAAAAAAAACAAGTAAATGATGTGGAATCTGCTTGTGGTGATGATTCATAAAGCCAGAATTCATAATCAAGAACAAGAAAGTTGAGTATGTCCTCTGTGCACGTCAATTCTCTCGACAAAGCCATGTGGCACATCTGCGTCCAACATATCATCTTGTCTGATGTCGTTTAAAGCGGCACTGATAAAACAACACAAGGGTGTGATCCATCGTTTCCAGGAAAATAGCATGCTGTAAGTAGTTATACAAGATTTAAGTAGTTATTGATGTATGTGTTTAACTGCAATCTGAAAGTTTGGTTAGTTTCATTCACAGCTGGATTGATCTACTTCAGGTGGCATGATGGCATTTTCTGATTCATAGAGTGAATTAAAAAAAACAGTTGTTTTCTCCTATGCTAATAAGGACCATAACATACCTAAATAGATACTAAGAAAGAAAGAAAAGAGTAGATTTTTCAGTGGAAAAAGCCCTTTGACTTGTTTTAGTTTTTCAATATAGGGCTGCACTTGGTTGACCAGATAAAAACAGCGCTTGCTTTGCACTGTTGTAGTTCTAATAACTGAAAATTCAGACGATGGGATTGAGATTCAGGAAGTCTATAGTTGGTCAGACTTGAGGTAGTTGAGCCAGATATGGACTTGGACTAAAACCCAGCTCTGGGCTTTGTCCCAAATAGGCCCACCATAACTAGCACGACTGCTCACATTATACAATCCAACCCTTCCTCATGGCAAAACATTAAATACTCACGTCAAATTCATCTATTGGTTTATATCTTCAGACATGATTTTCATAGCATTTTCTTGCTGTTGGACACAAAAATAACTCCACAGAGTAACCTGGTGTCACAGCATTTTGTCAAATTGTCACATATCAACAGTTTTTTCTCATAAAAGAAGTAAAGAGAGTCCCCACTTGAAAAAACAAATGATCGAGTCCTGTGTTGACCACTAGTGTTTTCAAGTAGCTCTATTAGACCATATTAGACCTCATACATGGACATCACATTTTTGCCTGTCTTACTAAATTCTATGCAACTGGAACCTGTTGCACATAAACGCGGACACGCTGCCATTCACGCCCTGTTTCCACTGACGGGTCTGGGCAGTGAGCTTTTTTTTTTTGCGTTTCCATGGGCAAAAAATAAGCTGGGTGCCAGAATATCCCATCCAACCCATCCTACTTTTTTGGGACCCTTTCGTAGAGGTACCGATCTTACCGATCCGACCATAAAGAATGGAGATAGGCATGCTGCAATACGTTGACTGGTCGAAAGAATCATCGCTACCCATCAATCTCATCTGTCTTTTCTGTTTTTCTGCTTCTTCCTTTTACATACAAATACAAATAAAATCATACAGGGGGGCACAAACAAAATATAAATTCAATTTTCATCAGCACATTTACATAGTTTACATTTTCATGACTATTTTAGCTATGAGGCCGGACTGTATGATCTCACAATGCCTCAATACCTTTGTAAGTAAGTCAACGTATATCGATTACATTAGTAAGTAAGATAGCAGTACCACTGATACAGATAGAAGAATAAAATTCATCTGGGTAACTCAAGTTTTTACTAGAATTAAATATATCGTGTCTTCATTAAGTTTAATTAACACAATACTTTGAACAGAAATACTAAACATGGAATGGCAATGCACAGGTAAATGTGGGTTAATTGTAGGGCTGGGCGGATCGATCCACATATAGCATCGATACCATGGTTAGAATCGGTATCGTTCGAAACCAGTATGGTGAGATCAATACTTTTCTTGCAGAGGTCTTTGGAGGGTAAAAGCCAAAGAATGTGAATGAGAGCCAATCAATTGTAGTCATTTGCACTGTTAACTTTATTTTTCTCAAACGGTTGTGTGTGAAAAAAGGGAATAACAGAATCATTTTCATTCATTTGTTTATTCGCACAAAAATAACAAGTAGACAATAAATACAAATAATTAGAAAACAGTGCAGGAAGAGGCTAACAGCCAATCTAGCTTATCAAAAGCCTCCACCAAAAAACAATTAAAGTGTGATAAGAATTGTATTATTTTCTTACATTATTGATGTTATTCTATATAGTTTATAAACAAACAAGCTTAATTTTCTCTGTTCTACCATTCAGTTTGTTAATAAAAAATGTTTTCTTTGACAAAAATCTTTTTACAATGTTTTATTATGATCATAATCATGATCAAAAATTAAAGGGAAATTTTTTTAAATGATTGTGAAATTTCATGCGAAAGGTGTTGGTATCGGCTATCGGTATAAGCAATACTTGGCCTGGATTCACTTGGTATCGGATCAATACCAAATTTTTCAGTATTGCCCAGCCCTGGTTAATTGTGCCCACATACTGCACTCGCCCGGGTATTTACCAGGACCACTTGCTAATATGGAAGGCTTCGGGTTAGTTCACAGACATTTATGAGCCTCAGCTGCCAATGTTGCCGCAGTAGTACTGCATCCCTACCACAATGAAGGCAATCTATGGTTACATAAAGCAGAGGTGGCTCAATTCACGCTCTGTAAATATATGTGTCATTACACACTTAAATCACCTCACCAACCTGGATTTCACACCTCTGGATGTCCACCGCTGCCAGTTTTGGTGACTTTAAAAAAAGTATCAGAAAAAACAACAAACATGTCCTCTAAATCTTTTGATTCTCAAAGTAGCAGAGGGACAACACCTGAGCAAACTTCAATGGGGCACAGACTTGGCCACAACTGTATTCCTTAACCCTTTAGATACGTATTGGTCTTAGCTCAGTGCAAGCCGAAAGAAGCCATCGGTTAAGCACAGCTGGCCGGGTGTCTGTGGGCTCTCGACACCAGCTGCAGACTCTTGTGTAGAAAAAGCCACCAGGTGTCTGGGATTTCACGCTCCTTCCCTTCTCCACTGGTTCCCACTGCAGCCTGCTGAACCGTTACTGGGTTGGATTAGCACCGGCTGTTCCTCCACAGGGCCGCCACTGGCCCACAGCTCAGCATGCTTTGCTGCCCGTCTCCCTCTCACGAGACAGAACGAAGAATGTTTGCTTTCATTTTCTAGTTTACTTTGAGACATTGACTTTTATGTTTATTTTTGGTGAAAGGAGGGAGGAGGAAAAAAACTTCCGTACAAAATAAGCAAAAAGCACTTGAATGCAACACAAAGTCCACATCTAATAACTACCAGTTTAGGACTGACCAGTGTTGGGCACATTACTTTACTAAAGTAATTATTGCTTCTCCCAAAAAGTAACTGAGTTACATCATTCTAAAAGGGAAAGCAACAATTGTGGAACTATTTTTCTTTTAATGAAACAGAATTTAACTGCATATTTAAACTTAATATTA
>JAOXYM010000026.1:8905132-8927516 GCA_028567055.1 Leptatherina wallacei
GGGGGGGGGGGGGGGGGGGGGGGGGGGGGAGTAATCTGACTACATTTCTTCAAATACAAGCAAACACAGCAGTTCCCTCCATTCTGAGAACAAGAGTCCCTCCATACAGAACATCCAGGCGCATGTCGGGCCCAACAACACCCTCAGCCAGAGGCTGCTTCAGAGCATCTGGCATAAACAGTTGTTTGGTCCACCTCCGACCTTTTAAAAGCAACAGATTCACTCATTTTTTCTCTGCTGTGTCTGCAACGGCTTCATTTTCACACCCAGGGAGCTCTGGTGCGTGCATTCTGTCACGGTGTAGCAGTGAAAAAGGTCCCCATCAAACGTTTCTCGCTCCATTACATTCCTAACATTGTTTAGGTTGTTAAAAACAACAAATTCATATTATAAGAAGAATGAAAACCTGTTTTTCATTATGAAGCAGTAAACTGCTCTGCACTGTATGTACAGGAGAAACTTCACAGGAGATCAGATCTGATCAGATGGAGGAACTTTATGTTTCAGGAAGCAGCATCCCGACATGTTTGACTTAGTTAAAATGTGCTTAAACACTCTTCCCGCCTCCTCAGCTCCCTGTTAGCCAGAGTAAAAGTCTTCCTGGACGACTAGCAGTCCCAGTTTAAAGCACCCATAATGTCTTTTGGCAAACCAGTCACACATTTTTATTTTTAACAAGCAGAGACGGTTCAGTCTCCAGTTGCGTGCTTGCCCTCATAACACGCACCGGATCAGGAATGTTTCCGTGGTTTCATTCTCACAAACTGGATTCAGCTTTGGAGAACATCAGCCGATGGAGCTGAGAACGACCGAGAGCCAAATCAACCATTTCTGTTGCTGCGGAAGGAAAAATAATGAAGGAAAGTTTAAAACAGAGTTTCTTGGACAGCAAATAAAGGTTTTAACTGGATTAAAGGATGAAAATAATTAGATATAATGATTGAATTTAAAGTTCTTGTGATATTTTGAGTAAAAATTTTTTAGCCATTCACTCAGTTTTCTCTGCACATCTGAAGAAGACGTCTGTGTTTCTGCTGCTCAGGCGCAACATGGGATTCATTAGCTGTTCTACCAACAGAAGGGCGGGGAGGGAAATCCACAAGACCGGGTCTGAATCAGAACCACATGTTTGGTTTTTAGATGTGGTCCTGCAGGATTCAGCTTCCTCCTCTTCAATGTTCTTCTGTTTAAAGTTTTGTTTGTCGTGTGGATGGAGAAACATCCCATAATTTAACTCGAAGCTTTTCTTTCTGCCGCCAGGCCCTGCACGAGATCCTGGTTCGGACCATCAGGGTACGTTTTCATGCTTTTATCTCTCATCTTTATCCCATAAGGTAAACGTAGGGAGAGATGCTCTCTGTTCTGTAAGGTCAGGGTGATTGTGTTTCCATGGAAACTGTGTTAGCGTTAGCATGTAGCTACTTCTGTGGAGTAATGACCTGATCTGTTCCTCACAGGTGGAGCTGAACAGCCTCAAGGTAAATCTCTTCTTCTTCTACTACTTCATCTCTTTTTTATACTTCTACTTCCTCTTCTTCCTCTTTTACCTCATCTCTTCTTCTTTATCTATCTTCTCCCTCTTCTCATTTTTCTTCATTCTCTATTTTTTCTTTCTCCTTTTCCCCCCTTCTTCCTTATCTTCCTTTTTTCTTTCTCATCTTCCTCTTCTCCATCTTTTTATCCTCCTTCTTTTTCTTCATTTTCTCTTCTTATTTCTCCTCCTATCTTTCTTATTCACTTATCTTCTTTCCTCTCCACCATCTCTTCTTTCTTTTTCTAATTTTCTTTTCCTTCTCTTTTCCTTCCTCTTCTCCTTCTTCTTCCTAATCTTCCTCTTCTTTCTTTCTAATTTTTCTTCTTGTTTCTCCCACTTCTTCTTCTTCTTCTTTATTCCATTCATTTCTTTATCTTTTTCTCCTCTTCTCCCCTTCTTATCTTCCTCTCCTCCACCTCTCCTCCCTCTTCCCTTTCTTTATTTTAAACTGACTTTTTTTCTTTTTCTAATTTTCTTTTTCTCTCCCTCTTCTCCTAATTCTCCTCCCGCTCTCTCTTCTTCCTCTTCTACCTCGTTCTTTTTAATGTCCTTGTTCTTCTTCATCCTCCTCCTCCTCTGTGACATGAATGTGTGAACTGAGGTGAGTAGAAGAAGAGCAGAGTGGGTCTCTGGCTGCAAACCAGATCAGTCTGACAGACCTGAATCAGACCTGCCGTGTCTGGAGACGGAGATTCGTGTGCGTGTGTGTTCCTGTATTTGTATGTTTAAGTGCCCCTGAGGGTGTTTTGGGGTTTCCCTCCATCTGTGGCTGTTTCCTGCTTCCCTCCAGGTGGAAGTTGTGCTCTCGCAGCTTTTTATGTTTCATTAGAGATCAGACTTGTCCGGCTGCTTCTGGATGACTTCTCATTGTGTTTTAACCCGGGATGGGGGGGGGGGGGGGGGGGGGGGGGGGGGGGGGGGGGGGGGGGGGGGGCTGCAGCGGTCGTATCTGGCTCTGCAGACGGTTTCTGGTCCTGAGTGTGGCGGTGCTGGTAGCCCAGGTCTGCTTCCTCTGGCTAAAACCTGCTGCCGTTGTGTTGTTGTTGTTGCAGGTCCAGACCTTGTGTGGGACCAGATCCTGGAGAAGCTAAATGCTAACATACCAGAGGAGTTCTATGTGTGGCTGGCCAACTTAAAGCAAATCTTAACGCCTCTCGTAGAGAGAGCTGCGGACCTGCTGCAGGCTATGCCCTGAGCCGTCAGGATCAGGAGGGTCCATGGACTTTCCTTCATAAAATGATGATGATGGTGATGGTGATGATGATGGTGATGGACTCTGGACCACCTCTGTGTGATAAAACCAGTAATTGTGTCTGGTTATGTTGGGACTTACTGGGAGTGTGTGGTATTAGAAATAAGCCGTCTTGACTTCATTCCTGTGGTTTAGCAGAGTTCACACACACACACCTTGTGTTTGGGTGTGTCTACATAAAGCCTGTGTGTGTGTGTGTGTGTGTGTGTGTGTGTGTGTGTGTGTGTGTGTGTGTGTGTGTGTGTGTGTGTGTGTGTGTTGGGATTGAAAATCTGCAGGTGCACTGGGCCATGAATCTAATGCAAAATTAGTGTTATCTTCCTGCCAAATAATTCATGACCCCGCATCGGAAATGATTGCAGAATGACTCGACTTGTCATCCCCTCTGTCTTTGTCACTCTCCCCCATGAATGATGTTTTATTTAAAATGTCACATGGAGCAGAAACTAGTAAATAAGTGCAGCTACAATTAGCAATTGTAAGATTTGATCCCAAATGGCTTTTAGGCTTGACTCGACCCGTAAACGCAATATAAAATAAAAATGGCATCTTGGCAGGACAAAAAAGTCAAGTTTATTTCTCTTTGAAGACAAAAAAAAGCCACCAAGCCTGCTTTAAAAAGTTGGACTTTCACCAGGTAAACTATGGTTTGAGGCTCATCTGGTGATGTTTTTTTTTGTTTGTTTTTCTGTTTAGATAGATTTTGATCGCATAAATGTTTGGAAATGATCATTTCTTTACATATAAATTCAGCTCACCGATTATATCTTTCACAAGGGTGATCCATAGCCAAAAGATCAGCAACTCAAGTCACCAATCAAACAATAAACAGCTACAATGAATCTCTGTTCGATGCATAAACACTAACAACCAACAGAGAGTAACAAGTTAAAAACATGAGCACTGTCCAACCGTTTCACATAGTTTATTATTTAAGATGGAGCAGAAGGCTTCAAGTGAAATCAGTTCAGACAGTCATTCTGTAGTCTGTTCTTAGATGGGACAGCAAAACTAAATGCTCTTCTCCCAAGCTCAATGCACATATGATGGACAGTCAAACTGTAGAAAATCTCAAGAGTGTAAGAAAATACATTCCCAAATATGAAGGAACCAGTCTAGGAACAGCTCTGTAGACTGAAGTCAGCCAGCGTGTTTCCCTATACGCACATTTGTTGAGACATCAGCTTGAGGACCACTAATACCAATTACATGTGCCGCACATAAGTGGCATAGATAATGGGCTCTTATACATGAATACTGTGCTTATCATGCATCTTTCTTTGTTATAGATTAAAGATGTAAAAAGTCAGGCTAAAGGAAAACACACAATAAATGAAGGATTATTCCGTAGAAGGGCTGTCGTTGACACAGTCCCATTTTAAGTGGCCAACAAGACTAGAAAGCACTGTATTTGTACAAATCAGTTTATATTTGATGGTGAGAATATTAAATATGATGCATATCGACAAGAGTATTTCCTCATACAATGCAGTTATTTTAAAATGTTGGTCATGAAATGATTGATTTAATATCACATGTGTTGGGAACATGTGACTATATGCGGGTTATTGGGCAACAAGATGCATTGGTGGGTTGTGTTAAAGCAGCGCGTCACTGCCATCATTGCTAGTGTCAGTGCAGAAGAGGTCAGTGAAACATTGTTTTCCATTTAGTGTCACAGTAAATCTGTCCTCTGCCACCCAGGGTGATAGTGATTGTGGGTTTGTGGTTAATGACAAAGTCCGCTCCAGTTGGATCGACTTTACGTCATTAAACCACACTTCATTCCCAGAATTGTGCAATTATTTACCTGCTACATCCATTACAAGAATTAAGAGAAGGAAAAAGCAACAGTGGGGAGACTTGGCTTCACTTTTAGTTCACTGGCCAGAGCTCAGTTGACTTTATTATAGGTCAGTGTGTGCACACCCACTAACTATAGCCGGGGCCCCGGCATATAAAACCCTAAATAATATGTCTACATTTAGAGAAATCATCGGGTGTTGCTGTGGAATGCAACACCATCGTGGTGAAGCATTTTCACAAAAGAGCAAACAACCACTGGAGAAAGCCAGAAAAGGGACACGATCCTTGTGTGGATGTGATACAACGTGATTGACACTTTCACCTTTTAGGGACTTTTTGGCTTTTTGTCATGAAGCATGTGCTTAAATATCCACTCGGGCTCTACATGTTCTTTACAGGATCAAAGTTCATCCAAATACAACTTTGTCATTCTGAAAGTGGGAATATTGGTTGTAATTGATCAAAATAGTTCCTCACTGACACCATTAATAGAATGGATTCTTGATCTACTCTGATAGTTTAAATGTGTGCTGTGAAAAGGGCCAATTATATCCTTTTTCTCTTTAATTTTGTACATTTCTGACCTGTTGTAAACAGTGTTTATCTGCTTCCACAAAGACATTATTAACTTTCATTATGTGTTTGAGCTGAAGGGACATATCAGGCACTATCAGGGTAAATGTTTTTCATTCAGGACTGCAAACAGAACAAAAAAAAGATACTGGGAATGTTTAACTAAAGGACTCAGTACGTGTTAAGTCAGGCTTTTGCTACATCTATAGCACAAGCATCCACAGACAGTTGTAGGAAGTGTTTGGAATTACAAGATTTCTTAATTGTTTACTCAGAAAATAACAGTCTGATCTACATCCAAGGTACAAATTAAGTACAATTAAAGTTCTGTTTCATATTTTCATTAAACCTTGAGAGATCACTCAAATCCAGAAGATATCTCCTTCGACCTCCTTCAGCAGTGACATCATCCAACACACTTTTCCTTTTCTAAATGAGACTTAAATAACAGCGAGGAGGGAATTTGGACTATTCCGCTAAAGCTCGTCATTTTTGATTGGATCAGACGTCTTCCGGGCCATGCTTAAGTCCGGGTTTCTTATTTGAACATTTCAAAACCTGGTTTACTTTTCTCTCTGCCCTCCTTTTCCAATCATTTCCGTGAACTAAATCTACTTTTCTCTTTTTACAAGCATCAGCTTGTGGACTGCCGCCTATTACATTCTCCTTCAAAATGGCTTGAAACTATTTTGAATTCACCACTCTCTGAGGACGGCGAGGTGTCCAAGTCCTGAGCCCCAAGTTATGATCCTTCCTCCCCCATGCTTCAGAATCACGATGAGGAGCCGTGCACTTTGATATCAGAATTGTATATACATACAAGAAAGTTGAACTTTTTGTCTGTTTGAAGCATATTATCCCAAACGTGTTGTTTTTTTCCTGATTTGTTGACTTCCTCTCATTAACACAGGGTTTTTCATAGAGGATAAATAAATAATGATTTTTGTACTTTGTTTCCTTGTGTGATCTCTGTAAGACGCACAGTGGCAGCAAGACTGAATTTGTTACATTTGTTGGCATTTCTATTGGATTGTCAAACATCCAGCTCTTCATAAATGCATGCTTAGCCTTCTTCACCTTGGTGTTTCTCCATAAATCTTCTAAGGTTCTGTGAAAGCTGTCATTATGGAGACATGGTTTACCCCAAACAGTCTTTTTTGAGAAGAACAGGCTTTGACAGTAACCAGTCTTTGCCTTTGTATCTAGAGAGGACAGCTCACATTAACCATGAAAAGTAAAACCATCTAAATCTTTTTTTCTAATTATGACTTATGTGAGTTCTCCTGCATTTGATTCTTAATTGAATCAGGAGAGGATTAGCTTTGATGAACAAGCAAAAAACAAATAAAGACAAAACATTGTCGTCTCACAATTGTAGTGAAAAACTGCAAGATGCAAATGCAGGTCTTAGGTCAGGCAGGGTCTCTGTGATACGATGGAAACTACTACCTATGGCTAATTAAATGTTTTACCCCATTTTTCTTCCTATAACCATTCACAAGGAGTGAGGCACAAATGTAATCATTTTCGCCGTTGGATAAAATGAGATGCAGCGAGATATCAACCACTGTGTAGCGACAGATGTAGCAAAGTTCCTTTAATGTGCATTCTGCATTGGGCCTTTAGCAAACATGAGGCCAAATGTTTTCCATTTGTTTTGCTCTGTTGTGGAAAAAAGAATCCAAAGTGAACAAAGATGTACTTTGTGGAGAAGTAAAACCAAATAGTGAAGATTATCAAGTGTAGCTGTTGTCTGCGCTTATCTCGTGCTTCTCTGTTAGATAGACAAGTTCTCAAACTTTGGACCTTTTGAGATTAAAAAAACATGGCTTAGTGTCTGCCAAGCCTGGTACAGATGCATACCTTCATGAAGACATAACCTGTCCTTTCAGAGGACATATTTGAAAACATATTCTTACTTTCTCTCTTGTCTCTTCAAGCAGTTGAGACATAACAGTACCAGAGATGAGTGCAGACACCTAATTATATAGTTTTACATCAACATTTGCTTTCAGCTCGTTTGATAATTCTAGATATTTAAATCAAGACGTAATTAAACACTGACACTGAAAAGCTGTTTGGAAGTTTTTGCTCATTCATTTACCAGTTTGCATGTAATCAATATGTGTGGAATAAACTGGATGTGGAAATTTACCAGGTATGATAAATTTGATCTTTGATCATCTAAGATCTTTGATGTCTTCCATACACAAAATGTGACAAGAAACACAATCAACAAGGAAGCCTTGCTTCTCCCGACGACCTAAAGACAGGACATGCAGAGACACACACATGATTGTGCATATCCTCACTCAAAGCCACATGTTTTTGTTGATCATATTTGCCAGTTAAGCCATGTGATTAAAACATAAACAAAATGGAGCACAAAGCGGGCGGTCTGGGCCCTGCAGTCACCTGAGTATTTGCAGACCTGAGGGTGTGTGTTTTTACTTTTTCCCATATCCTCACGTCTAAAAAAAAAAAAAGAAAACGGAAAAAAGCCATGCTCTGCCATGCTGCAAAGCGATTTCAGCCGAGCTCTTTTGTTGAACCAACACATCTTACTCACCGCCGCCCCCTTCACCTCCCCCAGCGAACCCGCTACCATTTAGAATAACAGATGAATAAATGGACGTGGGGGGAAAAACAGTAGACTGAAACCACAGTGGAACTCAGCGATGGTCAGCCAGGCCCACCACGCCTCAGCAAATGTTTGTCCAAACCTGTTATTTCTGGCATTGTACTGTCTCAAAGAGATCATTTCATTCTCCAAGAGGAATGCGGGCGCTATAAATAGTCTGAAGATGAAGGAGGGGAAATCAGAGATTTGTAGAGTAATTACAGAGCCAGAGTTGAACCCTTCTGTTATGGCTCATTTTTCATCAAACTCTGTCTCCATGACTGTCTGACTAACTGACCGACTGAGGTAAAATGGACATTTTCTCAATGGGACATGCGTGTCTGACCTGATATTTGACCTCCATCCTTTCTTTGTCTGTAATTTACTCTTGGAGTCTCAGCACCAATTGTATATATGCTCACTTGCCATAAAACACATACAGCCAACAAGTTTGCCCTGAAAGCTCCTATTTCTTATATTATCTTTGAGGGGAAACAAAAGGACCTGTCGCTCTTAAATTGCAGAATTTTTCAAACATTTGCAATTAAGAAAAGCTGAGCAGAAGATGCTCAAGATAGGTTGAGAAAACCTATCATTCTAATGTGCTGTGAGAATTAAAACATTGTGTTTGTGGGTTTATTGACATTAGGAAAGAAAAAAATGTTAATTCTGCTGCTTTTGCGCTGAGCTGTTCATTCTTTTCTTGTATTGTTGACTTAAAACAAGTGATTTTCTCACAGTTAAAGACCCTCTGTATAGGCTATGTAAAATGCCCTTGATGTGGTGAGAGGGAAGGCTATAAGGAAAGATGGGGGCAGAAGATGTAAATGCCAGTGTTTCTTTTTCACCAATCACTGAAAAATGATAGCTTCTGCAGGTTTGAGTGCAACATTGTAAGTTGCTCTTAAATGCAAAAGTGAACATGTGTTGAAGCGATGACTGCTTAACATGAATCATAATGATGGTTTCCACAGGTGGGAGGAATTGAGGAAAAAGACATTTGAAAATACATGTTTTAAAACATTTCTTAAAAACAAAACAAAACAAAAAAAATCCCTTTTTGTATATATATATATTTAAAAGAAAAACATGATTTACATTTTTTTTTTCCAGAATGTAAATTCCTTCTTCTAAAGGCAGGAAGGAAGATTTTATTTTCAGAGAAATGGCGCCTGTATGTGGTAAGAGTGTGGTACTGCACCCATTTGTCACAATGAACAACAACAAGCTTAAGGCTTTGAGTTTCTCATTAATAATCCAATTTTAATCCCTTTTATTTATATATTTAAATTTCGAGCAATTTACCACATCTAACAACAATGTTTTACTTTTTCTCCTATTGCTGTTAAGTGAAAATAAAACCATAAGTACAATTTGGACCTCTGTATACAAGGAGAAGATGACTTTATGTGTAAGTGTAATCAGTAACATTGATCCTTAACTTGTACAGTCATGATCTTTCATTGTCCAAAAATGTTGTAAGAAAAGGAAGGTTTTAACTTATTGCAGCACCCCCTACAGACGATGCATTTAATAGATTAATTCTCTCTAGCCAGTTTAAAAAAACTCATTTTTTTATGGAAATAAAAATAACAATAATAATCTTCTTTTCTGTATCTCTTGTTTTTTTTGTTTTTTTTTTATTGTTTCAAGTTTCTTTTGAAGCTTTACTACCGGACCGATGAAGGCATTGGTTACTGGGTAACCATTGGATACTGGGTCTGCGGCACAACGGCGAGAGTCAGACCGTTGGAAGCGCCGATGAAGCAGTGTAAATAAAACTTATCTGGCCATGTTTAATCTTAGACAATAAGTTTCACAGACGTCTACAAACGGAAATTAACTCGATTAAAGTGGCCATGGAGGTGGAAAACCAAAACACGGTGAGTAAACTGTCCTGAACACCTTGCTAGTCGCTTAGCCGGCTAACAATGCTAAACTTGACTTACTTCACATCGCCCACTTACTTTATGCTGAACCGTTAAAAGTAATTGGTGTTACTGGTATAACATTATACCCGCGCGACAAGATGATGGTGGCATTCTGGTTTAGATAAACTAGGTTCTTTTTGGAGCAAAAATATATTAGCAGTTGCCACAGCTGGCTTTCTGATAAAGCTACCAGATTAGTTTTTAAGATGAGGCGCAGATGCCGACGATTGAAAACATAACCTACAATAAACCATTTCTCACTTATTTAATTGGAAATAAGAATATATATGGTTACTTTAATCGCTTTTTCATTTTAAGTGTGCTAACTTTGTCCGTGATTGCAGTTGTTAATAGTTGTGTTTTTTCTGCAGGATGCAGGTGTGTCAACCTTCTCTTACTTAAAAGACTTCAGAAATCTTCTGTTTATGTTTGTTGGATTTAAATTAGCTTTGAAAGCTTTTAACTTTGAGATGGGGGGGGGGGGGGGGGTCATTAATAGATCAAACATATCCCCCCATCTGTGCTATGTTGGTTTAAGTGCCAGACAGACAGTATGAGTTAAACTATGTGTGTATATGCTGGAAATGGATACTAATCCACTGTCTGGTATTGGAGACAAGTTTCTTCACATGTTGTAAGAACATAACTCCATAACTCCTAATCTTTGTGAGAAAAAAAAGCCCAGTACAGCGTCATTACAACTGCCCAGCAATATTTGTTCTCTAAAATCCTAACTTTCACTATGATTCTTTGTCTTTCCTCAAGTTCTCATCCTACCATTCATCTCACGATGGCAGCAGCTTCTCCAGCCCTGATGTTTCACCTCCAGAAAACTACACTGACCATCCGACCCGACCCACCCCTGGCACTGTTATCCCTAACAGAATTTTTGTAGGGGGAATTGACTATAAGGTGTGATCTGCAAAGGCACTCTGAATTAGCCTATGTTTGGTCTATATGAGCAGCAGATTGGATTATAGAGAAATAAGTTGGAAGATATGAAAATAGGACTCAGAAAATGTTTTACAAATGCCCCCTGCTGGTTGTTGGTACACATTACTACTACTTTCTGTGATCTTTACCAATCTCTACCCACTTATGTGTGTTTTAAGGTTAATGAGAGCGACCTGCGGCATGTCTTCTCACAATACGGTGCCGTAAAAGAGGTGAAGATTGTCATAGATCGCTCTGGAGTGTCCAAGAGGTAAGTTTACTACATCCTTCTTTTGACTTTCTATCCTTCAACTCCAAGTTTGTTTCTGTTGATTTATTTTTAGCCAGTTAAAAGATGAATTGTCTTGAACAGATATGGGTTTGTTACATTTGAAACTCAAGAGGATGTGCTGAAAATTCTCAATAATGTAAGTACAACCCCTAAAAATGGCATCTTGTAACTACAGAGCATATAAAATGTAGGTTATTTACCCAGATTTTGTTTTATGGGACATTTGTCTCCTCCACTGCTTCATTAAAGGCTAATGGGATTTGTTTTGAAGACAAGAAGCTCTGCATTGGCCAAGCTGTCCGAAAGCATCAAACTTCAGGTATTGTTCCAAATTGAATAACAAAATCCCCTCACTGATTGTGATGGTCTTATAAATTAAAGTAAAACTTTTTACCAGCTCAGAAGATAATACAAATATTTTGGTTATTTTGAAGCTTCTTAGTTTGATGGTTTCTCTCTATTCCCAGCTAAAAATGCCCCCCTGGCCCACCCTGAACCTCACAGACCTTATCAAATGTCCTGTGGGACTTTTTACCTGACCACATCCACAGGTTATCCCTACACCTACCATAACGGAGTGGCTTACTTCCACTGTCCCAACATGAACCCTCAGGCCCACCACTGGTCTGTAAGTACTAACTGATATCACAACTATATATTTGTCATTTTAAAAACATGTCTGTTGTTTTATTTCTTGAGATAGAGTAACCCAGAATGTTTAGAAGACTTATGGTCCTTTTAAAAAAAAAAAGGAAAACTTCTATATTGGATTAAAACAACAACTACTGGTTTTCTTTTGTTTGATTAAATGTTTTCTTGTAGCCTGCACCCCAGTTTGTGGTCTCTCAGTCCCATCAGCCGGTTCACCAGCAGCCAACATATCACCACTACCAGGTCAGCTCTGCCTTGTAGCGATTCAGAAGTTTCTTGTCATGTCACTAATTATTTATCCACACAGCCAGGGTGTGAACCAGAGTAAAAAGGTTGCTTTTTTTCTGCCTCATGTTCTCCACAGAGTGTTCCAAACCAGTGTCAGTGGAATGCAGTTCAGGTCAGTAAAATACAGCCATACTCTGTTTGACATCACACATTCTGCCCTTTTTTTCAGAACTGATGCAAGTCTTAACTAAATGTCTACATGAAATGGTACAAAATCTCACTCTTTTTACTTTCAAATACTTAACATTTCCTATGTCTACAGACTTGAGAATTGTTGAAGTACTGATGAGAAATAAGTGTTATTAGGAAAGCAAAAGGCAGGAGCGAGACAGTTTCAACTTCTCATCTCAAAGATGTAACAAATGCAGCATGATTTCCAGTAAAAGATGAGTAGAGATGAAGATGAGGAGGCTAGACATTTTCTAGTCTGAGCTGAAAGTTCGATGTAGAAATCCACTACATATTTTAGCCCTTGACTGAATGAGACATGTGGTCCTAATATGTCCACTTCAACACACTTTCTATGTTTGCTGTCCAGATGCCGATACCGTCCAGTACAGTCGTGTACTCTCATCAGTCAGAGTATCTGTACCAAGCCGCTGATGGAGGCTCTTTCCAGCCTCATGTGCCTATAATGGAGGACACTGCATTAGAGGTACAGATTGTAAAGTTCAGCTCATTTTGTGTGGAAGATTCCTATTTTGCTGGACTTAGTTTCTGAATCTCAGTGTAACATTTGGTTGTACATTTCCAGATGGTTCTGCAGGGTTTGTAAGTGTTTAGGAGGCTTATTGTTTTGAATCATCACTCACTAATTCTTGTGCAGTTTGTAGACCCGACAGTGCCTCACGTTTACCCGGGAATGGCGCCCATCATTCTGCAACACGACCCTGCCAAGGTAAACAAACATTTCTATTCATCCAAGCTGCACTAAAGGGAAACATTTAAATAAAAAAGATCCATTATGTTCACTGGATTCTTCTTCACTGACTCATATTATCACTTTTTCTCTGCAGAACCTGATGTTCCAGCCTCCACAAGCTCATCTCAAGCCAAGGTACCGCCGCTACATGTCCAAAAAGAACCACCACTATCTGCCAAAGTCCACAGAATCACCAGACGGCTTTGTGTTTCACCCCATCCCAGCGTCTCATGTATGCTAAACTGTTGACAGCTTCTCAAGGGAAACATGTCACACTCAGCACCGCAAATCTAAAGTGAATTGGACAATCAATCAGCTGTTAACCCTGTTGCCTTACATAATGCAGGTAGGTGCTCACATCGAAGGCCTCACGCTCAGACGGTGTGACGCAGCTTGAAGACTGATGTTTACTCTGCTTTATATTATGCCTTACAGTTACAGTGGTTTCTTTACATTAATTTTTTTCCACATTACCACTCAAAAAACAAAAGAGTGATCTATGTTCCTTTCATTAAATCTAATATTGAATTAGATAACTTCATAAACGGTAGAGAAAAGCTTCAATTCCCTAATGATAGACATTTATATCTTTTATATTAACTTAATATACAGAGATTTGTCAGAAATTGTCTAAAGCAGCACCACATTGTGCTGCTATCATGTTTTCTTTTCCCTGAAATCTGAATTTCTCACAGGAAAAGCTTAATTTGAATGTAATGCACCACCAAATTTTCTTTTTAAAAAGCTTAGTTGAATTGACACCTTTCAAATGTCGATCCAAAACCTCAAACCACAAGTTTGTAATGTTTTGCTTTAAAGAATATATATTTCATTTTGGAACAGCAGAAATCTCTCAGCCAGAGTCACGCAGCTTTCGAATCCATGTTTTTGTTTTCCCTACCATGCCGGCTCTATTTGCTGTCCACGCAGAACCATGGATTCATTTTATAGATTATAGTTGTTGTGTTTGAAGCTCAGAGTGTGACTGAACGGCTGCATTTCGTCTTCACTCACCCGACCAGTTTTATCAGTGAATCAGTCTTTCAGGGAGCTTTTAACCCACCTGTGATGGTTCTCATCCAGCTACATTTAAAGCAGGGCTTCAATATATTTTCGACCATCTTTCAAGATGACAATGTCAAGAAACTTGTCTGCTTTTTCATGGACTTTAATGGTGATAATACAGAACAAAAAGTAGAAAAACTGTCACTGAAACATCACAGACCTCAAAGCAACATGATCCTCTAGTGTATTGTGAGTGAAAGGATTACCTGGAAGGTTTTAGATCCAGATTTTGTCTGAAAACACTTTATATTTGAACATGTTTGTGGCATAAGTGAACTATCATCCTGATAAACACCTTCAGAGGTTACACAGATCTGTCAGAAATCTCAGAAGATAGATTTGTGAGCAGATGAGTGTATAAAAGTTTATTAGAGAAGTTTATTCAAGTTTGATTTCTTTGTTTATAGTAGTTTTATGATATAGCAGAAATATACAAATAAACCTTTTATAGGTGATGTTTCTCTAAAATAGTTTGTGTTGTGCTCATGTTCAGGATTTTATATTTTAGAGTTAAGATGACATTTTTCCAAATAACACTGCCCTCAAATTAGATATAAATTTAATTTAAAGTTTTAAATATCTATTTTGTCATAGAATTTTTGACCTATAATACCTGTAGCAGTACTCAACACTAAAATGGTGAGGTTAATTATTACTTTAAATTCTCAGTGTTCTTTTATGTCATTGCTATGTGTCATGTTGCATTATTGTTTTACATTTGTTTTGCATTTCATCGGGGTTAGAAAATGTTTCTTATATCATTTAAGCACAAGGAAAATTGTATACTCCAAAATTACCATCCAAAATAGTTTGGTGATTGTTTATATTTCATTAAAGACTTGTACTGTATATTTGAAGGATTTCCTTAGCTCTGTGATACTGCATTTGATTTAGTTCATAATAATTGGAAATGTATGTTTCCCTCAGTGCTGAGGGCATGTTTTGCATTATTGTGCAGGAACTGACTTAGTGACTCTTGTTTTATGTTAATAAATGGAAACAGCAAATGTTTAAAAAATCTTAAATCTTTTGGTTCATCATGCAGAAATCCTGAAGACATTTTCCATAATTTAGTTTGATTGCATCTCTGATAAAATTGCTGTGTACCTTTTACAGCATCTGCCCAGATTTAAAGGAATCAAATGCACCGAAGAAACCCTCAGAAACTAAATTAAAAGAAGTCTGTGAGGATGCTATGATATAGCAGTGAGATCGATAATGTGCCAGTTAGGCCATTGGCACTGATGAATCAGGGTTTTCATCTGTATGAAGGGGATAAAGAACTTGGCACGGTGGCAAAAGCACCAACTGCCAGCTTATTGAAATAACAAAAGACTGAGTCTCGTGACCTTAGATTGAGGTTTATAAAGCGACTGTGTGTCTCTGCCAGCTGTCTATGCATGAATAGCTTTGTTCTGTTTATAGACACTTTTTAAGGCTTTAAAAAATGCTTGAGTTGGGAAATTTAATGCGCAAAAGTAAAAAAAACAAACACTGAAAATATTCAGATTTAGATTGTAAAGCATCACATTATTGAGAATCTTTATAATAAAACAAGAAAAAAAAGTTCTATAAACCCTTTTAATGTACAGTATATCACTGGTCTGATTCGATCATTATTCATGGTCAACCTGGAAATGTTGATTTTTATCAATAAATCCTATTTAAGGCCAACAAACCAGCCAATAATATCCTTTTCAGTGGCCCTTTTTCAAGTTGAAAGCACAGATTCAGTGTTTTTAAGATTAGTTGTGAATGAAGGATCAACTGAAGAGCATATAGACATAAATATACAGAACATGCTAAGTGATACATTCTTGTTGCAGGGATTTTCAGGTTGATATATTCATTGAGGAAGGGTTTCATAAGCAACAGGTTTACAGTCTTAAAGTGGTTGTAAATGGGAACTGAAGTGAAGAACGAATGTTTCTTATAATCCTTCCAAAGCTTATTATGAATGCAATGCAGGATCTAACCTAAGCAGTACTCGGATGTATGCAGATGTGCATTGGTAGAGAAGCATGGGCTGCCAGATAAGATGATGCAATGCAATGCTTGTTTTATAAAAACACACTTTGGATACTTTCAAAGGACAAATGACTGTGTTTAGAGGTTATTCAGCCTGTTTTTGATACTTGTAGGGTCTTCGTCATGCCTGCAGCAGTGCCAGCATGCTGATCCAAATATCAGTGCAGACACGGTGTTGAACAAGTGTACTTTCTTTTTTGAGCTTATTCATCTGCTTCCTGTTTGCAGTGTTTTGACATTTGGTAATGAATCTTTTTGATGAATAGGATTTTTTGGGGGATCACAGTGGTTGATTGCATCTATTACAGCCTGCACAGAAACCAAGAACACAATCCATTTCTCACTTTTATATTTATAACTTATGCACAGTCAGCCTGGGGTGTAAAGAAAGCGGCATTTACCATTACAAATGTAACAAGAAGGCAAATAACTGCTGTTGTTTTGCTGATATTGTGAACAGTGACCTCTGGGCCACCAGCACCACCGTTGTGTTTTAATCAATAGTGATGAACATGTGAAAACTGGACAACAAAAAGTCATCAACGCACTGCGGCGTGTCGCTATACATAACCAGATTTGTGTTATAAAACCTATTTGGATGACAATGCTTTATGCTGTGCCATCACACAGCTACTTTATATAAAAGGACAGCGGGGCAGAGAGCGTCTGTTGAGTGTCAGTCTGGCCCCCACAAATATCACAATGGGAAAGGTAAGTTTTATCATGTTGAAATTTTGTTTTTTTATGTTTGAACATATAGGGAGGGAGTGATTTATCACCTCTGTGACAAACTTTTTGTAGATCATATTCTACGAGGACAGAAATTTCCAGGGTCGGCACCATGAGTGCATGAGTGACAGTGCCGACCTGCACCCCTACTTCAACCGCTGCAACTCCATCCGGGTGGAGAGCGGTAGTTTCATGGTGTATGAGAGACCTCACTACCTGGGGCACCAGTTCTTCCTGCGCAGGGGGGAATACTCCGACAACCAGCGCATGATTGGCATTAATGACTGCATTCGCTCCTGCCGCATGATTCCCATGGTAAGCCTCAGATTATATTAAAAAGGCAGTTTTTTTAGTCTGAAATTATTCAAATATTTGCCCATGATGGGTTGTTCTGCTGCACAAAAGCTACAAAACCTATTTCAAACTAACTTTAGGAAGAAAATTAGGTAATATTAAAAAGAAAAAGGTATGAGAAAGCTAAGGAACGAGGTGTTTTTCCATTAAAACTCCAAAGATTTTACCCCTCAGAACAAAATTATGGTACCAACAAGTAAAAAGAACTTTGTTTTATGGTCTTAAGGACTTCTAGATGCTAAACCAGCTCAGGATCTTCTCTTAAATATGTCTTATGATTGATGACTCATGGACTGGCGGTAGCATAAAATAAACATTTGTTTGATAAAGGTCTTTTAAAGAAAGCTTTTGTTTGTCATTCTTGGTGTGTCTTGAAAATACACTCGACTGGTTTGTTTGGTCATAGACAGAAAAGCACAGCTTCGTCAAGTTTAAACGTGACACAAAAACCAAAAACTATTCTCTCTGCAGCATCGTGGTTCGTACAAAATCAGGTTGTATGAGCGGCCAGACATGAGCGGCCAAATGCAGGAAGTCAACGACGATTGCCCCAACATCCAGGATCGCTTCCGTATGGCTGACATAAACTCGTGCAACGTGGTCGATGGCCACTGGCTGATGTATGACCAGCCCAACTACAGAGGGAGGACCTACTACTTGAGACCCGGCGAATACCGCAGATACAGCGACTGGGGAGGCGCCAGTCCGAGGATCGGCTCGCTCAGGCGAATCACTGACATTAACTAATTTTCTGAACTTTGTTCTTTTTGTCTGTTCTCAATAAACATGCTGGGCTTAAAATGAGTTTGTATGTGTGTTTGTGTCCAAACGTTTTCTTTCATCATGTGTTGAACTTTAGTTGTCTCTTCCATGTATCCCAAGAGAAGTCTTTAATCTGATCCCGTACATCCAAGTTTGTCCCTTAGCAAATGTTTCAAGCACACCTATGAGAATTTTAACAAACAGAAAAAGGGAAACCGTTGACAGTACGCTGTTGTTCAGATAGATGTGTTGACTTTATTGAGAGCACTTCACATAGATAGCACGCAGACGTCAGCTTTCTCACATAGTGATACGTTTAATGGATCCCACCCTGGCATTCATGCTTCCCCACTCATGGAACCTCCTGTATTCACCGGGGCGCATCAGGTACTGGCGGCCTCTGTAATTGGGATGCTCATAAAAGATCCAGTTGCCGTCTGACACGTTGCAAGAGTGGATGTCATTAAAATGGAAGCGTTCATGCAGGGAAGCACAGTCATCAGCCAGCTCCATCATCTGGCCCCTGAACTCCGGGCGCTCGTAGATCTTCATTTTGTGAGAGCCTTGGTGCTGCGGAGAAGATGAATGATTGATTAGCCTTCTTGAAAAGTGATACACGAAACACGAAGTTCTAACTTGTCAGACTGAGGGTTACCATAGGGATCATACGGCAGGATCGCGCACAGTCATTGAATCCCATCCAACGCTGGTAATCTGGATATTCGCCTTTCCTTAAGAAATACTGGTAGCCCATGTAGTTGGGTCTCTCATAGACCATCCACTCACCACTGTCCACTCTGATTGAGTTGCAGCGACTGAAGTGGGAGTGCAGATCAGAGCATTCGCTGCCGCACTCATAGGAGCGACCCTGGAAGTTCCTGTCCTCGTAGAATATGATCTGCAGGAACACCAGTGAAGGGTTTTAAAACATTTATTTTACCACGTGAAAAGAATGCCTCAATTTCATCCATTCCGTCTGAATAATCCAAACAGGTAGAAGCACAAACAAGACCCTGCAAAAACAAGCAGCCTTACCTTGCCCATTGTGCTGGCTACTTTTTTCACACTGTAGCGGGGCTGCCTTTATAACCCACCAATGACCTATGTCATTGTGAGACAGAACAATGACTGGTCTGGTCAGCTTTTTCTCATAGAAAAGTTTTTTTGTTTTGTTTTGTGTGTTGTACAATGCATATCAGCTATTTCCTTTGAGCTGCAGCTCAGTTTCATTTGTTTGACAATGGCACATAAAACCTACAGAGAGCTAAGAAATATAAATAAAGATTGAACAACTCTCCAAATATAAAGCTTTAATGATATGGAATGATAAAAGAAGCGAAGCTGTGGAAAAACTCCACTGCAAGAGCTGATCATTTATTTTCCCAACAACAATTTACATGCAAACTTGTCTTTGAACAACATAACACATTTGAGTTAATGCAGCTATTTGCTTGCAAATGATTAAAGCTGTGCTTATTCTACCATTTCTACATTTTAAAAGCTAACATTTAATATGACTGCAGTACATTCTGGAGTTGAACACTGTAAAAAGCTGTGGTCAGTCTTTAACCCAATTTTATGATCCAAAATCCTGGGAACGCTTCATGGAGCGACTGCCTCTGTGCACAGCAGTATCCATCTTTTATAACGCTAACAATTCGCACAATGTTATTCTCTTCAGGTCAACATGTCAACATCTTTTTGGATAACTTCCAGTGTGTTCGGTTGCAATCCCCACATTGTGATATTCTGTATGGGCTAAGCTCCAGAATGTAATTTCAATGCAGCCTGCATGTGACAGATTTAATGCATCACAACAAAGCAGTGCAGTTTAAACTGCACGTCTGGGCATTTAAGTTAAATGTGTTGTATTAAAACATGATTCATTTAAACTTAGATGCACATATGTGCTTGGATATGGGAATTAAAACTACTAAAAAAATCATTGTTGTGCAGCTTGTGCAGAAGTCATAATGTTTCATTTCATTCTTATGCATGCACAGACCCTTGCACCTGACATATAATGCAAATATAGTGAACTTCAGTCTATAACAAAAAACATAATAGGACTATAACTCTAATATTATCAGGTGATATTTTTGTGTTTTATGCTAACCTGAGGGTTATAAGTCAGTTTTTTGTCCTCTCACTGCAATAAACTCTTCCAGGATATGTTGTTTTTTGACAGACAGAAATGAAGATAAACTACATTTAAGCATGTTTAATATTTCTTTATTTACAGAATTGTAATGCAAATATCCAGTAAATTTGATAATGAAGCATATTTGGTTGTTTATAGTGTCTAAATGTCTTCATGTTAAAAGCCAGCTGATGGTCTTATCTGAGGTTAATAATCATTAATTTATGCTAGGCTGTAATTACTATCAGACTGTCAACTCTATGGGAATTTTCTGTTCAATCTTATCATTTCTGATTAGTAGATTATGACATTTGGATCAGGTTGTATATTTATGTTTGTACCACTAACTGGGACAAGCTCTCATTTATCAAAATTTGGTTAAAAAATAATAAACACAAGGTTTGCAGCCAGTCAATTTATTGTGCGCATCGCAAAGTGAGAGGTAAGTTCACATTGAATTGTACATCACATCTGGAAATACATGCAAACAATCCACACATCACAGTTTCAGGATAAAAAGGCTCCTCCTTTTTGCCTCCCACTTGGACAAATGGTTAATATGAACAAAACAAAGCATCTGCAAAACTCCTTGGCTAAAGAAAAAGTCATGAAACAGTTAAGATTCTGTTATGCGCCTGATGGAGTTAACTTTTACATTATCTCTGCCGACCTCTCTGAGGCTTCTGTACTCTCCAGGCCGCAGATAAAACATCCTGCCTTCGTAGTTTGCCTGCTCAAACATCAGCCAGTGGCCGTCCATCACATTGCAGGACTGCATGTCCGACATGTGATAGCTATCCTGGATGGAGTCACAGTCATTGGTCAGTTCGTGCATCTGGCCTTCAAAGTTCGCTCTCTCGTAGATCCTCATCTTGAAGGGTCCCTTGTGCTGTTATAGTGCAACAAAGAGAAACATTAGATCCTAGGATTCATGTTTGATGAAAGTAATTTTCTGAAAGCTGAGGTTGACCATCAACTTTGGATCCAATTCATAAAACTTTCACATTACCATCTGCTCTGCATTTTTAGATGATGATATATTTACCACAGGGACAAGACGGCAGGACTGAATGCAGTCATTGAAGCCGATGGTGTTCTGATACTCGGGGTAATCACCCTTGGTCAGGAGGTACTGCTGGCCCATGAAGTTGGGCTGTTCATAGACCATGAAAGATCCGCTTTCCACCCTGCAGGAGCTGCATCGGCTCAGGTGAGAGGCAATCTCTGAGCAGTCATTGACGCACTCATACGAGCGGCCCTGGAAGTTTCTCTCCTCGAAGAAGGTGATCTGAAGAGAAAGAGAGATTGTGTCTGGGTCCAACATGAGAACATTTTAAGAGCTAAATGACAAACTACAGAGTTCTGAGGTTATCCGAAGAGCCATACTGCAACATTTAGGAACATTTACAGTATGAAATCAGAACTGATGTACTATGTGAAGTGCCCTGCATTGGCTGCAGCATAGATCTGTGCCCTACATTACCTTTCCACTCATGATTTCTGTTGTTCTCCTCACTGGCGCGCTGCCTTTTATGCATCATGTGACATCAAAAGAATCTGCCTCAATTGTTATAAAATTCCTGAGTCAGCGCATCAAGTCCCGGATAGTCCCGACAATCCTATACTTTACATCAAAGCTGTGAACACTGCAGGCACTCAAATTAAACTGTAGAGGGGCAGATTTCATGACCAAGCAAACTGGATTTATAGCACATTTATCATTTTGATTGTAGCACAGCATAAGGTCAGTTTAAGGTTTCTGATACTTACTTTTGGTAAATTATGTGACATTTGAAGGGAGAAATAACACAAATAGGAAACCAAATCATGTGCAACAACACCCTTGCACATTTCAGCAGGCTCTAGACCAGTCTTTCCCAAACTGGGGGTCACAAGATAATTTCAGGGGATTGTCAGACCATTGTAAAAACAAAATATAGTTTACATTTATCAAACAAATGTTGGGGGTTTTATTAGGGCTGTCAAAATGAATGTGTCAATGTAAAGAGATTAAACAACAAAGTTATTACTCATGCCATATTAAAAATCCAAATTTTGTTATCATCTCAGTGAGAGAAGCTGGTTTTGGGCATGTAGGTGCTTGTTACATTGTTGCACCAAATCCAGAAAAAAAACTCTTTATCCTCCCTATTTATAAGGTTTCAGATATTTTGCATATGGCATATGGGTCCTTTGTCACAGCTGTTCACATAATCCACCAAAAAACACTTCTCACATTTTTCAAGCCTTCGATTTAAGGATGACCTGGGTTACAAACACCAACATATGTTATTTTGGGGGGTCGTGGCTCAAAAAGCTTGGGAACTACTTCTCTAGACAACAACAACCTACAGCTGCTATCAGTGACATCGTCTTATAGCTGTCTGAAAGGTCTTCTATGGTATTTTGTATTCTCATCAGGGTATGAACTGGACACTCTACAAGGCTACAAGTAAATGAAAAGATGAAGCCTTTCCTTTCACACTATGTTCACGTCGTACTGT
>JAOXYM010000026.1:8927616-8960664 GCA_028567055.1 Leptatherina wallacei
AACTGGACACTCTACAAGGCTACAAGTAAATGAAAAGATGAAGCCTTTCCTTTCACACTATGTTCACGTCGTACTGTGCATTTTTATTGTTCTTTCTGCGGCTGAGACTTAAAAGATTAAGGACCTTCATCATTATGTTGTTAGAGTTACTAACTGTAGCATAGTTCAGTATCAACTCTGGTGAGTGATCGATGTATGAAGCAGAATAAAGACATTTACTCAATGCTTCTAAAATGTAAAATTTTACCATTATTAAAGAAAACAGACTTTTCTCTCTCCTAAATTGTCAAATTAAGGTATTTAATTGAGATCCCTTGGCATGGCTTTTTAAAGAATAGTTTATTTCTAAGTTGTTATCAAAAGGTATAAGATCTAATGATGCAGCTTTTTAATGTCTAAATATTCAGTAACATGGAATGGTTGCATCAACTTAATCTGCTGATTAACAAGATGTTCCGTTTTTCTTGATATTGCACAAAAAATCTCTTCATAGCAAAACAGTGTCACAGCATTTGTTCGACTTGTCATGCAGCCACTGTTGCATAACATTTAACAGAAAAAATAAGTTCACATTTGCCACAAATGGCACTGTATACCTCCACCTTTCTCTTTCACTCAGTTCCTTTGCTGTTTTTACAAATGACAAACTACTTGGGTAAAGTTAGGTATTTAAAAAATAAGCTGGTTAAGATTAGGACAAAAATGTGGACAATCCACTCTAATGAATTCTCATAAACAGGCCAAACAGACAACATACTGGATGGATATCTGGTCCACAGTTAATGCAGGTAAGAATTGCAGAAAAAAAAGTTGTTTTTTTTTAGATCAGCAAATCATAAACAGTGCAACAGTTTAGGGGTCAGCATCTCTAATTTAGCTAAAGTGTTATGCATCTTTTTTTTCTTTGAATTATTGTTTATGTGCATGCAACCAAAATCCACTGCAGTGATCAGTCTATATATATATATATTCAAGCAGATTTGTTGTCTAAAATAAACCATCAACAATAATTTCCTCACAAATCCAGTCTAACTTCATGCATACTCAATGTCCTAATTTTGAAGTCTAGCATTCATACTGATAGACAATTCTTCTCCAACTACATAAAGAAAGCAAAAGAGATACTTCAAAATATGCTTTTTATTTTTGTTCAACAGTTTTTTATGAAAGGATTGGCAATCAACACGCGTCCATGATGCGTTTGATAGAGCTTATTCTCATCATGTTGTTCATTCCCATCTCTCTGAGGTTCCTGTGCTCTCCAGGCCTCAAGTACAGCATGCGTCCTCTGTAGCTGTTCTGCTCGAACATCAGCCAGTGGCCGTCCATCACGTTGCAGGACTGGCAGTCGGACATGTAAAATCGATCCTGGAGAGACTCGCAGTCATCCATCAGCTCATGCATCTGACCTCCGAAGTTCTCTCTTTCATAGATCCTCATCCTGAACTGTCCCCTGTGCTGTTGGAAGAAGAAAAAACAAGATGGCACTCCATTGATTTTTTCTGCTTTGTGTTCACAGGTAATTTTTTTAGATGTCAGGACAAGGGTGTCTAAAGATACCTGCAAGATGTTTGAAAATACAAAAAAAACAAACATGCAAATGTCTCACCATGGGGATCATACGACAGGACCGGATGGTATCCATCATGGCCATGCCCGTCATGCCCATTGTGCTTCCCATGCGCTGCAAATCAGGATACTCGCCTCTCCTCATAAAGATCTGGTTCCCCATGAAGTTGGGGCGGTCATACACCACAAAGCACCCGTTGTCGACCCTGCAGGAGTTGCAGCGGTTCAGGTGCATGTGGATGTCGGAGCAGTCGCTGCTGCAATCATAGGAGCGACCCTGGAAGTTCTTCTCCTCAAAGAAAATGATCTGCAGCGAGAAAACATGAGAAAGTAATGAGTTACTGCTACTTTGGAACAGGAGGATTTACCATTTGGATGGAGCAAAAATCTTCACAACAGTTTACACAACATATACATATATATGTAATATACAGTACCCTGCCCATGGTGACGGTTTCAGTTTTCAGAATGATGTCAACCAATGCCACTTTTATATGGGGCATCAGTCGCAGACTACCTTACGCACCTTTGTTTGAAACATCATGACTCATCATGAGGTTCACGTGTCTGCATTGATTTTTTTTTTTACAGTACACCTGAATAGTTATTATTGTATGTTGAATGTAGTTCAGGAAGGTCGTGCCAGGTCATAACACAAGCTAAATGTTTTAATAACTTAATTTACCACAGTTTCTTTTTCAAATTTCGAGGTTTGTTGCTCTTCAGTTTGCTGAATGTTCTTCATGTAGAATTTTGCCAAAGCTCTCTCTCATCTTTAAATCCAATATCCACACTAGATTTATGCAGAAAGACATGAATTAGATAGTTGACATTGCTGGAAGCAAGAATATTACCCAATATTCAATTCAGAGTAGCAACTGTATTGCAGAATCTGACATACAGTAAAGTCTGCTATCCTATAGTGCTGCTCTGTGCCACAATATAGAGTGATGACTCAAAGGTTTCAGCACAAGCCATGTGGAAATACTACGGCTGTGCAATGTATAAAAAGGGAAAAGGGTCGATGTTGATGCTGTACATCTGAGATTAGCTCACAATAATCATGACCATGGGGAGGGTAAGTGAAATTTATTATAACACTCAAATTATAAAATTATGAAGTTTTCATATTGCAAACATCAAAATAGCTGTGAAATGTTTTGTGAAATGTGCAGTTTCTCTCGCTTTTTTGCAGATTGTATTCTATGAGGAGAGGAACTTCCAAGGTCGCTCCTATGAGACCAGCAGCGACTGCTCGGAGCTCACTTCCTACCTGAGCATGTGTAACTCCTGCAGGGTGGAGAGCGGCCTCTTCATGGTCTACGAGAAGCCCAACTTCATGGGCCACCAGATGATGGTGAGGAGGGGCGAGTATCCAGACAACCAGCGTCTGATGGGGATGAGCACGAGTGACTGCATCAGATCATGTCGCATGATCCCCATGGTAAGTAGAGGAACTAAAAACACCCATTTTAGTTGTTTAATTTGAACCTTAAACACATTAGAAAGCTTTTTGCAAATGAGAAGATGCATACGTTAAGACAAGTTTTAAGAAAAAGAATTTGTAGTCCACTGCAGTCCAGTTTAATTTTCATAGCTATGCTCACTTTACCTGAGTGGGCTACATTTGCAGGTAAAACTGTAAGACACTGAAAATGAACTTGGAATATTTACAGTCAAATTTTCAAGTCAAAGATGCACCGATGCTGAGCTTGGGGACATTTTTTTTTAGCTGTCATGCTGCAAGAAATACATGGAATACATGCGAAACTTCATATAAGAAATGCACATAAAATGGAAATATCACCTCATTTTAATCCATTCTAATAGTCTTTAAGAATACCCAACAGTAAGGAGCTGTTATTGCACTGCTCATGTCACTATTGGTATAGACAGTGACTCACCATCCATGCACTTGAAGTGTAATGCTTGAAGTGCATGATTATTATTTATTTTAAGCTCATGACTCTAATGTTTTTCCCTCCGCAGCACCGCGGACCCTTCCGACTGAGGCTCTATGAGAGGGAGAACTTCGGAGGGCAGATGCACGAGCTGATGGACGACTGTGACAACATGATGGACCGCTTCCGCATTAACGACTGCCAGTCCTGCAACGTGATGGAAGGCCACTGGCTGATATTCGAGCAGCCCAACTACAGAGGCAGGATGATGTACCTGAGGCCCGGAGAGTACAGGAACCTTAGAGAGATGGGGATGGGCAACATAACGAGGTTCAGCTCTATCAGGCGCATCATGGACAACTGTTAACTCAAAGTTTGAATGTACCAGGTTGAAAAATAAAGCAAACTGAAACTCAACTAATGATTCTCATACCTGCTTTTCAGTCTTTTACATACTGTTCCTTCCATACTGGAGCGTTTTCAGATGATCTAATGCTAAGTGTCTTGAAGGAAACAAGGTCATATCTTTCATTAGCATTGTTAAGCTGCAGACCTTTAGCACTCAAGTGAGTTTAACATAAGCATCTGAACACATCTGGAAGTTTCAGTAACAGCACTGATCCATCACTTTTCTTTCAAAGTGCGTAACATTGCTGAGCTGTAGTAAAGATAAGGCAAAACTTTGAGATTCACTTGACTTTTAGTGAGCTGGCATGCAAAATATCCCAACTGTTCTTGGCAAAAAAGCATGGAAATCTTGCAAGCTGATGAGCTAGAAACTAAAGAGGAGCAATAAGTGGAGTGCAAAAATGAGTGGATTGAATGAGACTGGCCTCTGAAGAGGAGCAGAGGGTATTAAAGTACTTCACAGCCCCTTTTGAATAAATACCTGAACCACAAACCACACAATGAACGAATGTTCATGAAACAGCCGAGTCCTTTAATAATGAAGGAAAGAAGCCAAGAAGTGAGCCATGTTGCTTTTTCTTCTTCCTTTTTTTTTAAATAGATGAGCCTCAATGGTGACATTGTCTGTTGCCTAAAATAGCACCTTGAGGAACAAATAAACATTTTCTACCTGTACAGATTCCTGCATGTATTATGATTCAGCCTCTCTACACTCTCCTCTTGTATTAGTGTTCATATTGATAATTGGTTATCATCTGATCAGTCAAAGACATGATCCCCTACTTTCTTCAATATACCTTATAAACCTAATGATAATAATAATCCAAATGTCTTATCATATTTGAGAAATGAAAGCATACACTAATGTCACAACTCATAAAAACTTCATTCAAAAAATAACAAATTTGGAATTTATTTCTATTTTTGTGCATTTGCATTTAACTGAAGTCGTTTTTCATCTGTATTTTTATTCATCCAACCAAAATGTCAGAAACATAGATGCAGAGTTTTAAGCACATTTGAGACCATCACAGCTGAAACAATCAAATACTAAAATGTTATTCAGTGACATGATCATTCAGGTCACTGGAGCTGACACCGAACCTCTGCCTTCACTGTTCCAGCACGTGTTTGATACAGAGTCATCATCAGGTCGGAACAAAGGCAAATCAAACAGCACCAAGCCATTTTGCTGATATGTAAATCTACCTCATTTGGGTATCAAAGACTTGCCCCACTCTGCACATTTTGTTTATCGATAAATACTTTGATGGGGCTGCAGCAAAAAATGAGGTCTACAGTGCATCCAAATGGGGAAGGTAAGATAAACTTGGACAACCAGTGTGGATTTTAAAGGACTTTTAAGCTTCTGAGGTTTATGCATTGATCAAACATGTTTTTTTTTTTTACAGATCACCTTTTTTGAAGAGAAGAAATTCCAGGGCCGCTGCTACAACTGCAGCAGCGACTGTGGCGACCTGCACACATACTTCACCCGCTGCAACTCCATCCGGGTGGAGAGTGGTGTGTGGGTGATCTATGAGAGACCCACCTACAAGGGTTTCCAGTATGTTCTTAGCCCTGGGGAATACACCGACAACCAGCAATGGATGGCCTTCAGCGACAGCGTCAAATCCTGCCGTGCTGTAAAGAACGTAAGCGTTGCTCATGCAGTCATGAATAAAAACTGGATGTCAGGAAACTTTGAGATGCAAGACATCAATGCAAAAGGGCACTGAATCAAGCTGTGTGCAAACTGTTAAGTCAAGACAAAGGGATGCACATTTGACTTTCTAAAGAAAAAAGTTGGCAAAGAAATTCATTAGTTCGAAATCATGCAGAAAAATCTATGAAGAAGTTGGTCAAATAGTTGCAAACTTTTGGGCATTCATTCTAAGAAGTGCCCAGAAATATGATTTAAAATGACTCGTAAAATAAGTTTTGCTATAATTATTCTCTTGGGTAGTTCTTTAAAAGTTCTGAGAGCCCAGTAAATTGATTCCAAAGGGTCTTAAGATAAAGCAAATTGATGCATGAGTAAAAGTGTTAATTATCTATATATTTATGATGCATGATAAACACACTCATCAAATCCAAACTAAGAGTTTTGGGTTAAAGGGTTGTGACTTGGTCTTGAACACTTTTGTCTTTCTTTGCAGGTTTACGGCAGTGCTTGGAAGTTGAGGCTGTATGAGAGACTGGACTTTGGAGGGCAGATGGTGGAGTGCTCTGACGACTGTCCTTCAGTCTATGACACCTACAAGATGCGTGAGGCCTACTCCTGCGTGGTGGCAGACGGCGCCTGGGTGTTTTATGACCTCCCCAACTACAGGGGCCACCAGTACCTGCTGGAGCGAGGCGAATACCGGCAGCACAACGACTGGGGGGCATCTTCACCTGGTGTCGGCTCCTTCCGCAGGATCACAGAGTTTTGATTTAAAAAGGGATGCAAGACCTTCTCTAAATGCCTGCACTTCACAATCAATAAAATTAAAAAAATCACAAGCAAACACTTGCTTTTGTCCTCGTGAAGTTTCTGAAATATGTGTCATGGTTCACCACTGGTTTCCGGAAAACTGTAGAGAAAATATCGGACATCTAATTTTCTTTTTGGTTGAGCTGAGGTCTTTCAAGTTACTTTATTCATTTTGCTAAAATTGATACTACACAGATGTTCCCACAGGCTGAATAATACTCCTAAAAACAAGTTCCCACGTAAAAAGCAAAGGAATTATACTTTAAATGTTTTTTTTCTTAGAAAGAATAAAATGAGAGAACCATGCAAAGGACAGTAAAAAAAAAAAAAGCAGTGTGTCAGGTTTATTGACATTCTTCTTGTCTTTCCAAATGCATCTAATGAAGTATAGTGGATGCCAATAATGTATAAAACACCTCACACACTCTAGAGACAGTGTTTGGTTTCCGAGCTCCTGTAGAAACATGGCAGTGCAGCATGAAAAATCGCAAGGAAATTGCTTTTCCAAGGTAAGAAAAATGCAACATAAAAACAAAGGAGCTGATTTTTTTAAATCGCATTTTGCCCAGTAGATGTTTGTGATTGCTACAGAGGAACTTTTAGTGAATGTTTAACCAAAAAGGTAAACCAGTGTTAGTTACCTTAAAAAAACAATGATTATGCGCCTTTTGGCTTTTCTGAGCCCATAAAGATCCATTTTCAGACTTGCAAGAAAATTATTGCACATTTGTGACACTTGCAATTCATTGTTTCTCTACAATTCTGTATCTGCAGATGACCATAAGAAGTTCTAAGTGCATGGTTAGGTTTAAATGTTACAAAATATACAATTAACCCTTTAAAGCCAAAGTATCATATTTGATACATACAGTTTCTGAGACATTTTGCATCACTTTATGGTTAAAACTTTGCTCAAAACCCTGCTGTATGCAATATGATACTTGTCTTCTGCCCCTTAAAGAATACTAGGAAGCATAAAACCACACTACGATAATTTTGACGTATCATACGGTGAATGGTAGATATACCACAAAAAAAATTGTTAAAGGGCCGAATAAAAACTTAAAAAATTTGACTTTTCTCCCCAGTTTTTCTTGGGTTGGGCTTTAAAGGGTTAAGAACTACATAGTTACGGCTAACACCTTCTAAGATTCATTGATTGCAATTCCCTTCATGTTACATGAATACTGCCCATTGGAAACCATTTCACAATTTACAACTGTAGATTCCTCCTCCCAGGAGCAATAAAGCTGCACTACTGAACTTTGACAGATTTTCTTTGTGAGACACCCCGTATCGAAGGTTAATTCAACCTCCATCTTGCATCCTGTCTCTTCTCTGAGCTTTCTCCAGCAAGTAAAAGTCAATCCAATGTTGACTTTTATATCTTGCTCTTTCCTTTCTCTCTTTATTTTCCTTTCCTTCTCCAATAATGTCAAGAAATGCAAGCTTGATATCCAGTTGCTAGAGTGTGACACGGTGCCATGACGCAAAACACCGCTGTAAAGTGATGCAGTATTACAAAAAGAAAAAAAAGTTTTGTGCAGTTTCTCAGCCTCAGGATCAGCTGGGCAATAACAGCTGCAGGAATGTACATAGTAAGAGTCAATGTCCGATTAAAAGAAGTCAGAAACATGTTTTTAAGATCAGAAAGTTGCACAGAGCTACTTTAATGTGCTCAGTGGACACAGCAGTAATATCCTTATGTTATTATATAATTCTATGGAGTACAATAGGAAATGTCCTGATGGTGGCACTAGAGAAAAGGTGAGGAGGTCATAAAGAATTGTGACTGAATGGACAGAAAATTCTCTCCTAATGCATCAGTTGTTCCTTCAACAAATGCTCCAAAATGGCATTTATATTCATGAAAATTACCTATTGCAGGTTAAGATTCTTAATGTAGTGGAACTTTAAACTTCATGTAATTATAGTAGTAAATAATCATTCAAAGTACTAATTCTAGAGGCAAATTTAACTTTGTTTAATGAATGTAGAATTGTTGCATATTATCCGTGAAACCTCTAGTGCTTTCCCACCTTCCTGCTGGGTCACTGACTCAGCTCTGAGCGCTCCATTTCAACCCAAATGTCCTGCAGTGCCCTTGTTTTTGTCAGCACGCTCTGGTGCATCCAGTGGCTTTTTGGTGCTTTGCACTTTGTATTTGCATTGTTTAGGAAAACAGGAGTCGCTGCTTCAGAACAATATGATCAGCCTGGATAAATATTTGAATCGCTCTTTGAATAATCCAATTCACACAAAGCAAACCATGTGCTTAGTCATATTGTGCTAGTTCAGTATAAAGAGAATATTGGAAGTGGCTGCTTTAAGCTCATATTTAACACCTAAAAACTATTAATCTTAACTATGGAGAAGGTACTGTATGTTTCACAAGGACATGTAATACTCTTATCTAAGTCACAAACTTATCAAAACACCTATTTTTCCAGATTATCTTCTATGAGGATAAAAACTTCCAGGGTCGATTCCACGAGTGCGATGATGACTCCAGCGAGCTGCGCACATACATCACCCACTGCAACTCCATCAAGGTGGAGGGGGGATTCTGGGTGGTGTACGAGAGACCAAACTACATAGGTTACCAATATGTGCTAAGTCCAGGACAGTATCCTGACTACCAATACTGGCTGGGCATCAACGAAGCCGTCAGGTCCTGTCGTATTATTAGGCATGTAAGTTAAAAGCAGATAGTGTTTTAGGCGACATTTTATAAATCATCTGTTTATTAATGTTTCCAAAACTCAAAGTTAGCTTGCAGCAACCCAACGTGAAGATTACATCTCAGTTTCAAAGCTTAGTTTTTTAGGATTTTTACATTTTCGGGGGTTATTTCATCTCTATATTTGCATATAAAAGGAGACTTGACCCTCCAAGCAGGAGATTTGGGATTTTCTGACACCATTCAAGCAATCCAGCTATAAACCAACCCCTCTTTCCCTTCTTCAGCTTTTAATTATCACATATGTTCTTTTTTCTTTTCATTTCTTGTGTCCAGGTGGGGAATTCATGGAGGATGAAGGTTTGGGAAAAGCCGAACTTCGAGGGTGAGTCGATGGAGCTGGAAGACGACATGCCCACCTTCCTCGAGCACTGGCAGAACCGTGACGTCCACTCTTGCAAAGTTTTTGAAGGAGCCTGGATCTTCTACGAGCAACCCAACTACCAGGGGCGCCAGTACCTGCTGGAAAAAGGCGAATATAGACGCTATTCTTTATGGGGGGGCATGCAGCCCAGTGTGGGATCTATCTGTCGGCTTAGGAATCAGTAAAAACTAAAAATATTAAAAGCTCAATATGCAGCTTTAAACAAAAACAAACAATAAATTCATGCAACAAAATTCAACTTGGTTGTTTATTATTTACACATTTATTTTACTTCTCACTAACCCTGCAGATATTATTTTAATACAAAGCACTGCTTTTGCAAGACTGGTTATCATAAGCATACAGGATATAAACAGGAGGGCAAATTAGCTGATTTCACAGCCACATAAATCAAAGATTGAAAATACAAAACAAATTAACATAATCATATGCCTTCAATGCTGGAAGAAAAAAAAAAGAAATCAAATGATGCATAATTGTTTAATGTATCTTAACCAAAGATTCTCTAGAGTTTATTCAGTATTCATTACAAATTTCTACATCCCTTGTAAAAGAAATTTAAAAAAAAGCTGTGCTGAAACAATTGCAGAATCAGCTGATGTGTAATGGAGAGCTCATCTGAATGACAATAATTGTGCTGGTAATGCATTTCATTCGCCTTTATATAAAAGTGGACCATCAGGGATGCAGTGTGACTGCAGGGGCTTGGGTTTGATTGGCTGAGGAGGAACATAAGATGACTATGGAGCGCACAGGGAAGGTGGGCATTGTGGCTGTAATGTATGACAAACAGATGGGATTGTTGCTATTGACGTGTGTTTAAGAGTTCAGCTCACTTTCTCTTTGATGTGTTTACCTTTAGTCTGTAGGTCCTTGTTTTTGTGGACTGAATCATTCAGTTGAATATCAAATTATTGTCATGTGACTTCCTCAGTGGGTTTATACATATATAGCATCACAACATGCTCAAGAGAAAAAAAAATTCAGAAGACCTTTCTCCATTTTTTATTAGTATAAAGCGCAGGTAACTGGTTTTCTGTTAGTCCTGTTTACATTGCTACTTTGTTTATTACAGCCATGTAGCCAATAGCACCGCCATAGATTATTTGCTTAAAAAAAGACAAATGAAAAATGGAAGTTTTGCCTCATAATTCTTTGAGGGTGGTAATTAAAACCCTTAAAAAAACGTCAAAGAAGAGAATTTTTTATTTTTGGCCACTTGGAGGCGACAAAGCATACTGTGTTTCAGTTCGCAGCTCAGACATAATATCACTGGGATTTATTAGATATAAAATATTTTGGCCAAACTTTTTTCATTTGTGCTATTTGTATTTCCACATCTTAACAAATCTCACAAGTATTCCCTTTATTGTGACTCCAAAAGTCTTCAGATACACCCTGACGTTGCAGAGATGTACTCATTTCATAATGAGTTAGCAATTTTGGAGCTGAGGCCTATGAAATAGGATTAATCTAGTCTCTCGCTTGTAGATCTTCTTTTATGAGGACAAGAACTTCCAGGGTAATTTCTACGAATGCACCAGCGACTGTCCTGAGCTCAGCTCCCACTTCAGCCACTGTAACTCCATCCGTGTGGAGGGTGGGACCTGGGTCATCTATGAGAGACCTCAGTATACAGGCAACCAGTACATCCTCATGAGAGGAGAGTATCCAACGTACCAGACCTGGAATGGCTTCAGTGACAACATCCGCTCCTGTCGCCTTATCAGACAAGTAAGTCCTCCAGTCAAATATGTATTTATCAGATTTATGACATAGCTGAGCATTAACTTCATTTATCTCTCTGTCATTACAGTCTTTTAATTCGGAAGTTATTAATTTCATCTATACGTATCTTTATTCTTCATTGTTGTAGCCATCCACCAGGCACAGGATCCGCATCTACGAACGTCCAGACTTCAATGGCCAGATGTTGGAGTTAAGTGAGGACCTGCCCAATCTGCAGGACCGCTGGCGCCACCGTGACATCCACTCAGCTCAGGTCCAGGATGGTATCTGGGTCTTCTATGAGAATCCAAATTACAGGGGGCATCAGTACCTGCTGGAAAAAGGTGAATACAGACGGCACTCTGAGTGGGAGGCTTCGCACTCGGCTGTGGGCTCCATTCGACGTGTGTTGGACCTTTAATCACAACTAGAACGACTCCTTAAACTGTGTCTCTTCCCTGTTTATCACTTGTCCAAGTGATCTCTCCTGCAAATAAACCCACTAGTGTAGACAAACTGCTGCTGGATGGGTGTGTGTTCATTCCTTTCTATGATGAAGCTAAATAAAAAGGACCACATTTCCTGTATGTGAAAGCAAAACAAGATACATTTTATAATCCTAAGAGAGAAATGTGCCTGTGAATCCCTGTATTTTCTTAACCCTTTAAAACCCAACCCAAGATCAACTGACGGGGGAAAGTAAAAAAATTTTAATCTGAAGTCTTTATTTGGCCTTTTAACAAAATGTGGGGAAATCTAAAATTTTTTATTAGTATTTATATATATGCAGAAGACAAGTATCATATTGTTTACTGCAGGGTTTTGAGCAAAGTTTTTACCATAAAGTGATGCAAATGTCTCAGAAACTCTATGTAACAAATATGATACATTTGGCTTTATAGGATTAAGCTGGTAATTAGTTTAACAGTGGGTGCCAACAATCTGGTAGCCCATGGTAAAGCCTAGAAACAAAAAGACTGAAACTGTCCACTGATGATTCAGGGGGGGATTTGCAAACAAGGACTCATGGAATGCCAGCAGATTTTGTTTTTAGACGGCAGCCTGAGCCAGAGACGGTGGGGGAATACGATCCGGCTGATGTGCAGACACATTAACAAAAAAAAGTCTCTACTAGACAACAACTGCAGATATTTCAACCTAACATATAGAAAAATTCTACAAGTTTCATGGAGGACTTTACAACAACACCTGCCTGAGTTGCACTGAAACAGGCTGCTCACGTGTGGAATCAGAGGCTATTATCATGGTGAATAAATCAAGCTTTTTTAGATCGGTTTTAAGCCATTGTTAACAACTTTAGGCTCTATCGCAGCTGTGAGAGGCAGGATACGCTCTGGAAAGATCGCCAGTCCATCACAGGACTGACATTTCATGTACATTATTCATATATGTACACTCACTGACTACTTTATGAGGTACGCCCATTAATTCAGCCAATCCCATGGCAGCAACTTGATGCATATTGTCATGGAGTTATTAAACACATTCATATAATACCTGCATGATGGCCAGTTTGGCGTATCTCAAACAAAGAATTAGTAGCTCAATTTCATCCTGCTGTTTCTAATAAAATCAGCTGATAAATCAGAGCAGATCTGGCTTTTCCGGAGGCAGGGCTTCAAGAGACGAGGGGCTAAAACTGAGCTTTCCTGAGTTAAGGTGAACAAAATTGCTGGAATATACGGCATAAAAGAGAATAAGGTGTTTTGACTATTAAAAGCTTCCAAATCTTTTCTAGTAGACTTACATAATAAATTCATAAACTTATCAATGAGCATGAGATGGGCGCTTTAAAGATTCCTCTTGGCTCAAAACTGTTCCCTACAGCTTTAGTAAATTATTTATTATTATTATCAAACCTTGTTTCTTCATAGTTGGAACCTAGAAACATTTGAAATGTCATTTTAGAGTAAAATAAATATCAAACATCTTGAGCTATAAGTCAGTGATAAACCGGCTCTGATAGTTTGTGACATACAAAACTAATGGCAGACACTGGTGTCATAGTCATTGAATTTCATGAAGTCATCCAGCTCAAAGGATGTAGATTTGAGAGCCATCCAGTGGTCAAAGAGTCACATTACATATGACAGGAAACCTGAACTGTTGTTCTTTAATATCAAAATATACAGAATGACTCAGTGAAAAGTGGGAAATGATGTCAAAAATTGTAAGAAGTAAAAATATATGATAAATATAAAGTTGATCAAATCTTTGCTCATCCATGAAGGTCAGTAATTTGACTTTATGAGTCAAATCATGTAATTTTGTTTGCTATTTATGATATTTTGCTTATAAGTAGTCATTGTTACAAAGCAGATCTGATTTGCAGAAGCAAAGTAGTCACAATGTTTATTTAGTTTGCATCCTGGTGCCCTGATCATGTGGATTATAAGACACTCACTGAACACTTGAAGTTAAACCTGCAACTAATTTATGATGTCAATATTTTCATCTTTTCCCTCTCATTTGTCTCAGATAACAAGATAGAGAGGGAGTTACCAGACTTAAAATAAGGAGCAGAAAAATAAACTTTCAACTCACTGCAGACAGATAAGAAGCTGTAAGACTGCAGATTGTAATTTCCTGTTACAGGATATGTTCTTTTATATCATGCTTGTTGATCTCCCAAAACGGAAGAATAAAAAGCAGTGATGTGGTATTGTACACATAAGAAGACATGCGGTGGAAGGGTAAACAGGGGACGTCGCAAATCAGTAACAGAGCTGCTGAGCTAAGCTCGAGTCTGAACTGGAACTTTTATCACTCACAGATCCGTTCTGGCATCTCCCGACGCTGATCAAGCAGTTTACAAGCAGAGCACAAACAATCAGCGCAACCCTCCAGAAAGAAAGTCCACCTCTACGGGTCACTCAATGTAAAGTCAGGGACCTTTAAAAACTACACATTTTTCTGTGATAAAAAATATCAACATGAACCCTTTCCACTCTTCAATAGACAAGTTGCTGATCTTTGCTTCTATTCTGGGGAATTTCCACATGCATTGTTGCTTTTCCCTTTAATCATTCTGCAATAGAGCAGCTGCATATAGTAGTAAATTAATCCTGGGCTTATGTTTACATGTGCTTCAGGTTATTCTCAGTCTGCATGTACCAGGTTTGTCTGGTTCAATTGCCTGAAAAAATGTTGTACATAAATCAAAAAGACCAAACAGGAAGCTGATTACATGATTAAATCTGTATTTATGTGGTTTTACGTTCTGCAGGATCTTCTCAAGCTATTGCCAGAACAGGTTGATGGACATTCCCATTCCTTGATTAATGATAGGAAGTGATGATTTGACATTGCATTAGTCAGAAAGGAACATTGAATTGAATTGTATCTGAGCTGCTGCTGACTTTTAATCTTCTTATCGGCATATTTGGATTAAAGCCTTAATTACCACATTCCTTGATTTCTGCAGTTTTTGTATGACATCCATTGTGCTGACCCATCAGCCGTAGAGGAGGTGCTTTATGAGTTTTATCAAATTATCACTGGGTGGCCTCTATGCAGTTGCTGTTAATGAGGCAGAAAAGGGATCAAAGAGGAGTTAAAGAGGAGAAACTGTCATCTGTAATGTCTGATCAACCTAAAAAAATACCTTTAACAGTTGCAATCATTGCTTGGTTTTATTTCAAAATCCCCCTAGATGTAATCAAAGTGAAATAAATTGCAGTTTCGCAAACCTTTAGATTCAAAGAGCTGAGAGATATATTTGTTTTGAAATAGATTTGACTAGTTTTGGTCAAGGGGTTTAAAAACTACTCAAAATGATATACAGTAAAACAGTGCCAACCACCAATATGATCATCTGAAAAAGATATTTTAATTTTCATAAATAAAAACTGTGGAAAAAATTATTTCTAAGACAAAAATATTTAAAACAATTAATTGGTCAACCATATATTTGACCACTAATCCTCAAATCTGCTGAGTCATTCCTTACTGTCCTTAGTTTGTGTCATCTTTAGATATCTACTTCATTTGTTGTGGTTGTTGTAATAAAGGTTATTGCTTCCCACACATTTTTTCAATGTGTAAATTATAACTGTCTTTAAAGTGTACTTGTACCTCTCAATCATTGATGCTGTAGTTTTCACCATTATGTCAGATTACTCATATTCACAAATAGCCTACTTGTTGAGGTTATGTATGATCAGCAGTAGGAAAGATGTCACCATATGTATACAAATATTTATCATCAATGATTTCCTTTATAGTCATGCATGTTTTCAGCTGTGTTCAACATTATTTACATAGTTCAGGTAGATTTGTGGCTGATTAGTGGCTCTGGCCCTTTAAGAGAGTCGTGGAACCATGAATGAAACGCAGCCATTCATAAAAAAACACAAGGGACGGACGTCAGAGCAGTCTAGAAGACAATTGGTTCTCACTTTGACTGATTTTCTCTTCTAGCCAATGAGAAGGCAGCACACTGGTCAGCTAAGCCCCAGCTATCAGAGAGCTCTTCATTGACAAAAATCCACAGCCGAGTGTTTATTCAAGGAGCTGCAGGGGATGAGGTGGAGGAACTCTGCGTCGACTTGTTTTATTCGCTCTGTCAGGGAACTTCGCTATAAAGGGTAAGTTCTGCACTGTTATGTTGAATTTTTGAGTTAAAGCGAACAGCTTTCGCTTGTTTTGCTCACAAAAAGCGAACCTCGGCGTCGTGGTTCGTTGCTGGCTGCGAGGGGGAGCAGAAACTGGTTCAGAGGCGAACGCCATTTTCTGATAATCAAACACCGCGTCCATTTCCGCGCATCTGTCAGCCCTGCACGGCGGTGTTTCCTTTTTGTAGCAGCCTTTTTTTTTTTTACACTCTGATTACTTGGTGAATCTTTCTCTGTGACAAATTCTCAATGGTGAGCTGAGCCCCCCCCCCCCCTTCTCCTCCTCCTCCTCCTCCTTCTGCCAGGATCAAGTTTCACTTCATTGAGAAAAACAAGGAGGTCCCACAAGCAGTGCTTTTCTTTACTGCGCGTCTCGCCAAACTCCTTTAAAAAAACTCCATATTTAATGTTCGGCTTTTAGTTAACCTATTGCTAAGGTATAAAGCCATGCAAAAAAAATTTTTAAGTCAGTGGTGTTGTTACGGTCAATAAATCAAACGTTAAAAAATACTACTTGTTTGTAAATAACGCTTTATTTCTCAAACTACATTGTTGGGGGGGGGGGGGCATTTAGGCACTGAATACTAATAAAGAAATAAGTTAAAAAGTCATTTCCAACAGATAATTAATAAGCCTAACCTGGATTTACTTTAAATTATAAAAAGATATGGCTTCAAATAGTTTATACTTATGATTAAACAAAATAAAAAAAACTATTGCCCTGCAAAATTAGTAGGAGTCCAGTCATATTCAAAATTATTTGTGCAAACTTTACTCGGCTTGCATGCTTCAAAGTAATTGTTTGACATTTTCATCAGTGGTTTGGTCCCTGTATCTTTGGCCCGCTGGTGTAGAGCAACACTGTGCAGCCAAAGGAAAAGACGTCACATTTTATTGCTTTCCGCTTATCACCCACTCAAGCGTCTCTACACAGCAATTCCTCCTGACATCCATAATTCACGTCACCTACGGCAGGTGGCAAAACACTTTCATTGTCATCAGGGCTGTTACAGCCACTGTAAAACCGTCTGTGAGGTCAGGGAGGTTAGAAAAACACACATGAATCAAGTCACATGGAAAGGATTATGGTTCAAAACATTTCCCTGATAATCTCTCCCATCTTCTGTTTCTCCAGGGTGGAGAGTGCTGCATAGAGAGTGCTGTATGGATGGGTTTTATGACCAGCAGGTTCCCTATGTGGTGCCTGAGAGGGTGAGTTTGAAATGTGATGATTTATTTTTCATTGTTTATGTTCTCTTCACAAACAGAGCAAGAAATTGATTGTTTACAATCATGCTGACTTGACTTTTTTATTTATTTTTTTCCATTTTCACCTGTTATGGTAGAAATGCCACACAGAGGCGGCGGAGAGATGTCTCAGCGACAGACGGAGGAAGTTTTTGGACACAGAACTGGATCAGGACACAGAAGGTACATTACCGGAGTTCAAAGCTTCATAATGTCTCAGCGTGTTATTAAAGCTGTTTCATATGTGCACATGGACTTATAAAGATGAGGGAGAAGACTTATCGTTTCTGTGTGCAAAACATAAGAATTCCTACTTGTCTTGCAGAGCTTTTCCAAGATCTGAGCCAGCTCCAAGAAATCTGGATCGCAGAAGGTGAGACGTGCAAGCATCATTAAGAATGCCAACATGTAAAAAGCTATTATGAAGTACTGGGCTGTAATTTACATACATAACCAAACATGTAAGGTTGAATAATTAGCTTGAACATCCTGTCTTCTCCCCTCCAGCCCAGGTTCCTGATGACGAGCAGTTTGTCCCAGATTTCCAGTCCAATAACTGTGAGTTACTGCTCCTTCTCTCATATTTATAGATCGCATCCAGAGTGCTAAAATAAGATGGAAACATTTTGTACACATTGCTTAATTATGCTAGGGATAAAGATAATCTCTCATCATGGCAGACATGGGAGCTGTCGCTAATGTCAACACCCACACTGCAAATGGATTTATGCAAAGCTAAAAGACCAATCTGGCTCACTTTCTTTAGAGAACCAGGTAGTTTTATAGAAAATGAGTCACAAAATGCTAATTGAAGATGCAAAATTACCCCAAAGACATGTAAATAAAATGATCACAAGAAGGATGAAGAGACAAAACAAATTTTACCACAAACATAAAACATGACTTATTATGTCAACGTGTGGAGGAACACCTATCGAACAATAACAAGCCCTCCTTGGCTCCAGTGTTAGCATCACTCAGCATGTACTCAGATGTAAGTCGCTGTGGATAAAAGCGTCTGCTAAATGACTACAATAGAAAAGATTTTAACAAATGATGTAATTACAAGATGTGAAATAATCAATGAACTTTATTGAGAACAATTTGTATTCTGTGTTATGATTCATCACGGCTCAATATTATTATTGTGTATTCTAGTTTGTGATGGGATAAATATCCAGATGAAATGCTGTGAAAGTTTAAACATATAAGTCATTGTGGACAAAAAGATTGGGGCTAGATGAGCATTTCATTTCATCCTGAAGTCTTTTTCAAACTTTGAAGATTGAAAATTTTCTGTTAAGTGTTCATTTTTATTTAGTTTGAGATCTTTGTGCGAAATAAAACACAAGAAGGATTTTTTTTAAAAAAAAAAGTGGCATCGAAACATCTTAGACCAAAACAAAATAAACAAAATCAGCTCAAAGACATTAATTGATTAAAAAGTTGACGCATTATGCCCAAATGGATTAAAAAAGGAACACAAAATAAAACAAATTTAACACAGGACTTTTGTTATTTTGTTATTATCAATTTAACACATTGTACATTGATAATCATAAATATGTACATGTCCTGTACAACTACGTATAATAGTAATAGCGAATGATCCTACTCTGTTGGATAATAATGGATAAACCCAGCTGACTTGTCTGAAGCTGCTCTCCAGTATCACACCAGTGTAACTACAGTTGTGTTTACAGTCGTTACATTGACTGCTATTGCATCATGACCCCTCAAACCGACACATATTGGAGCTTTGCCAAATAAGTGATAGTAGTCGCATGGAGAGGAAATGAGGAGCTATAAAATAACCTCCATGGCCCGTGCCTGTACTTTTTAAACAGATGTCACAGATAAGCAATGAATTGAAACGGTACATGTGAGCTGCAGCCAAACACGTACCCCATGTATTTATTGCTGGTATAATGGCAGCTGCCTTGACATAACAACTCTGGGTCTGCACAATAAAACTGCCAGCGAAAGGTGTCACAGATGGAAACATTAGTGGCCCGTTGTCGTCACTGCAGCACATCTACCGCTCTTTCCAGGAAAGGTGATATGTGAGATCAGATATGACTTTTTTTTTTTTTTTTTACTTATTTTTCTGCACAATTTCAAAGAGACAAGGGCCCGATCACAGCAAAGATGTTATAAGAACGCTTGTGTTGGATGTAAGAGGTTTTTATTTTTTTTTAAAGTCTGAGAAAGTTCATTTAGCAGGATGTGTTAATGAATGGAAACCTCAGATCTGTCATCTGATGCTTTCTGTGCTAAATATGTTAAAACCTCGGCTAATAAAGCAATCTTTTTAGTTTTAGGTGACTTTAATTGGTCTAAATGTGCATCGGAGCTATTTATAACAGTTGACCTTAACAGGCAGCTGAAAACACATGTGTATAAATAAAGATGCAAAATTATATGTTTAATCTTTAAATCAAATGGAAAAAGTTGTGCGTTCAATTGTCAATTTTGGCAGTATTATAACAGGAAACTTCATTAGATTTCATTAAATTGACAAGTACCAGCATGAAATGAATATACTTTATTTATCCCTAAAGTATAAATAAAGTATATTTCATTTCATTTCATGCTGGTACTTGTCAATTTAATAAAATCTAATAAAGTTTCCCGTTATAATACTGCCAAAATGGCATAGGTTGTACATAAAACATGTGCGTAACCACAGTACTCATATATTTTAATGTCTTGCGTTTGGTATTCAGCTGTCTTTTCTGTGGCAGAAATGACCATATTTGGACAAGAAGGTTGAGCTGGTGAAGCCTGATTGGACAATAGTTTAGGATTTTTCTTTAGTCTTGGAATTATTATTCTCCGAATGATGACGCTGCTCAAAAGGAGTTAGTATGAGGGGGAAATTTCTGGAATCTAGGTTTACATTTAAGGCTTTTACACATTAGCTTTTTCCATCTTTTCTATAACATCTACTAGTAGCAGCTCGGCTAATTTTAGTCAAAAGATTGATTTCTTGTCACATTCCACATCCACTTTAGATTTTGATTTGATAGATCAACTCATTTGGGACAGTAGATCATCCAAAATTAATTTCATTAGAATCATGGCCACCAATTAAGAATCCATTGGTATTTCTTGTGTCAAATAGAGGTGAATTCTTTTAACAGTGTTTGATATTTCTGTGTGTTCTGCAGTGATGTTTCCTGGACCGCCTGTCTGCAAAGTGAAGCGAGAACCCAGCCCGTCCAAAGACCTGTCCCCCTGCAGAACGCCTCAGACTGACATGTGCCTTTACAGCTACAGGTACCAAATACATGTTTTAATCCAAGCAATGTGATCGTGCTAATGTTAGCTCTGATACAGCCATGGATGACCTTTTACATCGCTTCTTCGTGTTATCTTGTCTCCTCAGTGCCTGTGACAACAAGCCTGGTCCAACTCCAGCCTCCACGCCTGCAACACAGTGTGGTTCCATCCACCCTGCTGGGCCGCCCCCCTTACAGAGGCAGCTACAGCCATCCCCTCCCCAGCTGACCAATAACCGCTCTCCGAGCCATGCTCCAGCCCCCAGCCCCTCCCACCACCAGAACCTCCCACAGGCGGACCAAAGTCGTCCGTTTGCTGTGCCGCATCCCCCCATCGGCTGCTCCGGAGCATCTTTCAACACAGAGCAAAGGTGAGTTCTGGTTATGACCTAAATAACTCAAGCTGGAAAAAACAATCGAATGCGGTCCTCAGAGCGAGACCTTTGTCCCTCCACGCTGCAGGTTCCAGCGGCAGCTTTCGGATCCCTGCTTACCGTTTCTGCCTCCAGAGAAAACCACAAACACAGCATACCACCAGTCAGCCTGCGACAGCCGGCCGCTGTACCAGCGCCATCTCTCAGAGCCTCTCGTCCCCCACGCTGCCCGGGGCTTCAAACGGGAGCGTGTGGACCCACGATATCCAGATCCGGCGTCTGCTGGTCCGGGTCTGGCTCAGCACCATTCCACCTTCAGCCATGTCACGATCAAACAAGAGCCCAGAGACTTTGGCTTTGATCCAGGTGTGTGGAGTATCTTTTACTTGTGAGTTGTACTAGAGTTGTTGTTGTTGAGATGACTTGTTTTAAAAAGAATAAAACTCTGAACTTGTGTCTTTATGTCTTTTAGAAGTTCAAACATGCCAGTCATCATATGGGAAGAATTCACCTTTGTTTCCTAAACACAGTCGTGGTGAGTTTAATTACTGCGATAAGAAATCTTTGCTTCCAAATGAATAAATTGATTAATTTGTTAATTGAATGAATAATTTGAAAATAAAAAACAATGAATTTGAAAGAAAAAAGATCAAATGAAATTGGATTAAATAGATAAAAATAGAATGGGAAAAAAATTTAATGGAATAAAATAAGAAAAAAGAAAATTAAATAGAATTTATTAATGAAATTAAAATGGAAATTAAATTGAGAGAAAGAAAAGAGAATTAAAATGTTAAATTAAATGAGATAAAAAAATTTAATTAGAAATTAAATAAAATGTGAAAATGAAAATAAATTTAAAGTAAAATTTGATTTTTAAAAAAAAAGAAAATCAAGATGGAATTTAAAAAAAAAGGTTTTGCTTTCTTCTGATTAACTGCAATATGTCATGTTTTTATTTTTGCCCTACAGGATTTGCTCTGGACAGAGACCCTCTTTTGTACTTTGACGACACTTGTGTTGTCCCAGAAAGAATGGAAGGTAGGACGCTGACATTATCTCTCAATATGACTGTGACACTCAGTGAGAAGAAGACCTGACCCTGACTGTCTCTCTGTAACCAGGTAAAGTGAAGCAGGAGGGGTTGCCGTACCAACGCCGCGGCTCCTTGCAGCTCTGGCAGTTCCTGCTCACGCTACTAGACAACCCGGCTAACGGACACCTCATCGTATGGACGGGACGCAACATGGAGTTCAAACTGATCGATCCTGAAGAGGTGGGACTCTTTCTTTCTTTCATGAGGCTGAATTGTTTTAGTTTTAAATATTCTTTTTAGTAAATGATACACACACGCATGATGTATGATGGATGTTGTGTGTGGTGTCCAGGTGGCTCGGCTGTGGGGGATCCAGAAGAATCGGCCAGCCATGAACTACGACAAGCTGAGCCGCTCACTGCGGTACTACTATGAAAAGGGCATCATGCAAAAGGTAAAGCAGAGTTTCAGATTAGTTATATTAATTACTGGGTTTTCTTTTTTTATATTCAAAGCTATAATTTGCCTCACCTCTGACTGCCTCCTCCTGCAGGTGGCTGGGGAAAGGTACGTCTACAAATTCGTCTGCAACCCCGACGCGCTTTTCTCCATGGCATTCCCAGAGAACCAGAGGCCGAGTCTCAAGGCCGATCTGGACGCCATCCACTTCCCCAGCGAGGAGGACGGCCTCCCCCTGCCCGGCTACGAAGAGGACGGGCCTTATCTGGTCGAAGGAGCTGAGCAGTGCATCCAGGGACTGGCTTTCCCCGACAGCTACCCGTACTAGACCCCCCCCCTGTAGCCTGGCAGCTGGAGGAAACGGCGCAACCTAAAATAACTGAGCAGTGTTTGAGATGCATCGTCTGTCACAAAACAAGAATTTTTGGTTTGTAGAACAATGATTCAACCAGAGGCTGAAAAGCAGCGACTCTAAGACTGTTAAACTTTCTCCCTCTGAGAAAATGCAATTTGTCCAAAACCTTTGGTGCGTTTGTGGTCCAACAAACAGGTTCCAAATATTCATGAAGTTGCAGTTTTAGAAGAAAAAGCTGTAATATTTATAAAGTGAACTTGTGCAAATAGAGAAAATCCAGTCAGTATTCCTAAAAAAAAAAAAAGAAGAAGAAAAAAAGCATTACTCTTTTATATAGAGAACATAATCTAATTACTATATTAAAAGAAAATGGTAGTAAAATTAGAAAAGACCTATATGGTACAAAAGCTACAAAATATTCAACTTTCTCAAAATACTTCAGTTTCTTCTTTTTAAAACTGCAACAATACTCATATATATATATATAATTAAAAGGTATACATTTTGATTGTGGCCAGCTTAATTCTTGAAATGTTGAACTTTACCTGGGAAATGTTCAGCTTTCTTTGGACAGTCACTGGTCTTTATGGTCTTTTGTAGCATGGCCGTTGCTGTGGTCCTCGCATTTGTCAAGTCTGGGGTCTGTTTTGCAACCAAAAAGTATCTCGAAGCCATGGCACTCCTTTTTTTAGTCATTTACTCATGGTAGCTTTTGGAGTAAAACTTGGACTGCTTCAAAGGGACTCCCTTATATTTTCCAGACCTTATAATCCTAAAACGTCTATAATGAAATGTCTTTTGTGTACTTTTTTTTTGTTTCTTGGTTATAAAGCTAATATTTTTGGCATTATATGGACTTGTACTTTTTTCCTATAACGGTTTATGACAAAGGTACTGCTTCTATTTTTGATTCTGCAATACTGCCACAGATGCTAAAAACAAGCATGGACTATCTTCCAAATGGTTCACCAGTTAACGTACTGATATAGTTTTCTGCGTTTTGTATAGCTGGTTTGCTTCAGTGTGTAGAAAAAGTGTATAATTATATATGGATATATTTTTGCTAAAGGCTGTGTGCTTGCTAATGTGTTGCATCAGTTCTCCAAGGATGCAGGACGCACTGAGTCCTGCAGATAGAAGATGGATGTAATGGTATATTTTACTATATGATCACTTGGCTGTAAGAGATACTGACACTGGTGTGACTTCTACCCTCAGATACTGTATGTGTGCCTTCTGTTGATCTTTACTGATACAATAAACTATTTTACTCTTTTCTTTTGCCTCACTGCAGATCACTTAAAAATTAAAGTTTGTCATTGTTTCATCCAGGATCGAATCTCCAACCTTCTTGCTTGTACTTAGTCTCAAGGCTCCAGTATTTCCAAACTCTGAATCCAGATCAAAATGATCTGGATTTCCAAATCCCTGGATTCAGACCCATGGAATAAACGTATGAAACAATACTCAACATTTTAGAACCTTGCAATGATTTGTATCAGAGGTCATTAAATTCTGCGCTATGTGCATATTTTGTTTATTTTACAATTATAGATGGTGATTACAATAAAGTCTTCATCTGTATACAGTGAGATCGCTGGAACATAAAATGTTGTGCATGGGTGTGATTTATAAACCTTGTTACACACTTCAAAAAAGCTGTTTCAAGCAAAAATGATTTACGTAATGGAAATAAGGACATCCATGTTGCATTTTATGGGGTATTTGGCACTGTCATGTGTCATATTATTTACCCAATATGAACAGTTGTTTTATTTAGAAGATTCAGAATGAAATATGTGTAGTTAGTGACAGCAATTGTGAACCTAATTCATCTGTTACAGATGATCCACCTCTGAGGTGGGTTTATTTCAGTCCCTGTTTTCAGGATCAAAATTATCCAGATTTGGGTCCAAAATTTTGAAATACCCAAAAGAGTAAAAAAAATCTGAATTCAAATCTGGTTGGAAATACTCACTTTATGATTAGATTGGGAAAAAAATATGTTTTAATTCTTGAAGATTCTAATCTAGATTTGTACATCAAATCCTGCCGTAACCCTTTGATGCATAGTGTCCACTATCCAAAGGCTGCTTTCTGGAATATGGGTGTGGATAATATATTTGCAAATTAGTCCAAGAATATCCAAAACACTGCCACTCACTGTAGAATAAATAAATACATTAAAAAATCTTAAATATATCCATACATTGTAATTACCAAGTTTGCCTCAGTGATAAACAGGACAAGAAGATAACACAGCTTTATATTTCTATAGAAAATTCATATTATATAAATATAACAACATATTTTTATTTTTATAGAATAAATAGAAATAAAGTAAAAGTCAAATAATATTAAAAATAAAGAAAAGCATTAATGTGCACGTCTGTAGAAGTAAAATATTGTATGTGAAATAAATGTGGTGCTTTATATTAATAATTTAAGCATCAGAGGGTTAACTCCAGATATTAGCGTCTGTTGGGTATTTCAAAACTTTCCTGACTAATCTGGATCACTTTGATACCAAAATGCAGCCTGAGAGGTGGATTTCAGGGTGATCCATGTATTTGTTTCACATTACTCAAGAAGTCGGGAAGTATTACATGCAAAACAGTTACACTATTTTCAAAATGTAACCAAACAATCACTTCTTATTATTAGTTCATCTGTATTTTATTCCTAAAAATAGTATCAGGACATTTTCTTTTTTCCCTCTTTATTTAGTGTAAACTTGATGTGAAGCCTTGATAATTTAGTTCAGTAAAGCTCGTATATTTCCAAAATTGAACATATTTAAATTTTTACCCAAATGGGTATCTGTATGAATATGTTATGTATGTGAGATTCATGGGTTTATAGTCAGGGGGACTTGATGGGTAAGGATGGGGGGTTATTACATTGTTAATGTAAAGCACTATCAGTTGCATTTTTATGTATTAAAAGTTGCTGTTGAATAAAGTTTGATTGATTGATTTGATACTTTTGAATAAAGTATATTGGAATATTAATGCTTTTAGATTCTCATCTACATCTCACTTCCTGTTTCCCGTCTGTGGTCCTTGGATTTGCAAATTTCTATCTGAGAGGATCAGGATCATTTTAATCTAATCTAGCAAAATTCTGAAATACTGGGATAGATAACTCCGATCCATTGATCAGGATAGTGGGATTTAGAAATTCGCATCATTCTGATCCGGATTTCAGATTTTTCTTTCTATGCACTTTTCTCTTTCCACTCCTTTAAAAGTCACAAGTTTTGAAACCGCTTGTTCAAAACCTCAACACAGTCATCAAAAAGCCTGAGCTAACTGACAAAGCGTTAAAGTGAGCTGTCTTAAAGCTTCACATGCTTCGCTTTTTGACCCTACTTCCATGCAAACTGTTCTTTCTCCTGCTGCTGCTCTGCATTCGCACCATCCAGGCTTGGCATCAAATACAATTTCATTCCTTTTTAAATATTGGTTGATGAGGATCAGTTCAATTTAATCTTCACAAGCTGAGAAAATGTATTTCTTGCTCTGTCACTTAAACAAACTTCCCCTGGTAGATAAATAAATGGAAACAGCATAATCCAACACTAGTACTCATTAAAAGTTAAACTACTGTCATACCATCGGTACTGTATCTCTGTACTTCTGCATCCTGTTGCCAAGCGTCACAAGCTGTAGAAGCTGCAGAGGGCACTGCTGCTCAGTCTGAGGGAAAACAGCTCTGAATATGCATCCTTTCATTCTGGAGAGATTTCATATTCGTTTTCTTCAGTCTAAAAGAAAAGAAAGTCACTGACAGTTACTGGTAACACCTTGCTGTTACCAGCTCGGCCCCCTTCAGAGCTGCCTTAATTCTTCAATGCAATTCCATTATCAGCAGATGTTACACTGAGGTCGTAAAGGGATGGACATGGTCAGCAACAATACTCAGATAGGCTGTGTTGTTTAAATCATGCTGTGATGGTACTAAAGAGTCCAAAGTGTTCCAAGGAAACGTCCCCCACACCATTACACCAGCAGCAGCCCGGACTGTTGATACAAGGCAGGATGGATCTATGCTTTCATGATGTTTCCACCAAATTTCTCTGTTTCAGACCATTCTCTGTAAACTCTAGAAGTGTTTGTGTGAAATCCCAGTAGATCAGCCAGTCTGGGACCAACAACCATGCCACGTTCAGAGTCATTTAAATCCCCATACTTCTTTATTGTGATGCCCAGTTAGAACTTTTTTTTTTGTCAAGATAGTGACTCATCAACTCCCCTCCATGACTCATGAAATAAACAGATTTCTGAATATATTTAGAAGTATTATGAGTTGTTTACTCTTTATTTTGTTTCATTTGAATAAATCCAGGGAGATTTTCCACCCAATGATGTGATTCCATTACTCCCGGTTAAGTCCATCTTCTTTCTCCCTTTTTTCCTCTCTTCTCTACTGGATTTGACTATTTTTAGCCAAACAAAACCAAATGTAAGCAGGCAAAAATGGCTGTAAACAGAAATAACGGGAGAGCATTCTTTACAAGATGGCGCAATGTCTCAGCATGCAACACGGCATGACGCAGCTTCTAAACATAGCACAGACTGAGAATCAATGCTACGCACCGCTGCAAGAAAATGCAACGGAATCTTTAGAAGATCTTCGAAATCTTGACTTATGTTCCCCATCAGTTCGAGGAAAGCAACAGACTGCATACAACTTCAGAACGACTCATTTATTTGGAAAAGAATTGTTTTAAGTCACTTGTAGCTTTGCCTGAAACACAATCACCTCCAATTCCATGTATTTTTTTTTCCCTTTCAGTCCCTTTTTTTTTTTTAATAAATTAAAATGGTAGGTTTTGCATGCAATACCGCATTAGCCGCATAAGTTTTCATCTTCCACAGAAAAAGAAAGATCAACACAAAAAAATCCCTTAGAAGTTCAGATGAAGCTGCTTGGAAAAGAGTGGTTGGAGAAGCCATAGCATGAAGCGATGTACACAGTTTGCGGTTGCATAGTACAGTACATGAAGTTCCTCATTTCAAAACAGCATGCCGTTTTTGTATTGCACATTACTGAAACTTTTGTATTCTGAACCTTGACTTCGTCCCAAATGTCCCACACGGGTTTCATCTCAGCACATGTGTACAGCAAAAAGCATCTCTCAGAGACATTATGTACATTTATTTGTTATAAAAATAATCGCCAGCAAATATTCATCTATTACTTTTTCTACTGGAATAAATGTTTTGCTCTTTTGCATCTTTTTTTTTTTTTTTTTAAATATCTTCTCTTTTTTTTTTCTTAATTTACAGTTTTACCAAAGAAAGATTTCCCTATATGTTCACTAATTTGTGATCACCTCAAGATTTAATCAGTAAAAAAAATAATATCAGGAATGAACTTGATTCATTTTCTTAGACAAAACGTTTGGCCACAGATAAAAGCAAAACAAATGAAGAAAAGCAAAGCTTGGACTTTTTGTTTGTTGTTATTTTGTTCTGGTTTATTCTATGAGCAGATATTTCTCATGACTTCTAGAGGGGATGATGGGGGCGCTGGCCTGGAAATCCCTTCTGATTGTCTCAAGCAGCCTGGCTCAACATTGGTTGGTTTGATTTTCGAGTGGTAAATGGCTCCCTGTCTGATCAACCGATGGTATTTTGATGCTATGGGGGGCACAATGAGACATAAGCTGCTATCAACAGTAGCATTGTTTTCATTTGGAGTTTCCAACAGTGTACAGCAAATACATAAAAATAAAAAAAAGGGGGGGGGAGTAATCAACTCATTCTGTCCTTATACCAGCTTCACGTTGTAGGAACATCTGCTCAAAAACACGTTTCTGTGCTGTTCCAACATGATTTTATCCAGATCTATAAAAAGTGATCCGTTACATCGTTTTGGACTTGTCAATATTTGCATTGAGAGCTGCTTTTAATCAGGGAAAATGCAAGTGTTTTATGTCAGGTCAATCATCAAGATGTGAGGGAAGGAGAGGAGGGAGGAGTGGGGCTTTCAGCCATCCAAACCTCTTTTGAAAGTTTATCTAACTGGGGCTTCCAAATTAGCACAGCGTCTTAAAACTGTGTCAGGCTGAAAAATTCTCTGAGACAGTCAAATATCTCTTATATAGGACAGAATTTACGTCAACTTTGTGAATATTAAACCAGGACTTTCTTCTTTTTTTTTTTAAACTAGAGAGAGATAGTAAAAGATGACCTCCTTTTTACAAAGCTACTCCAGACCAACTAAAGCAGATTTGAGCAAGATCAAAAGGCACCCAACATACCATTTCATTTAAATTTGTGGGGAAATAAATACTTCTATGAGAATTTTCAAGCTACAAACACTCAAAATAAAATATGCATTTGTCTTTAATTGTCATAATTATTCTTTTGTGTTACTTAATTCAGTTAAAAGGGTAACTTAGACCCTGAGATGAGATATTTTTAACTCTTAACTCTACTTGTTAAATGCATTACTTCAACAATGATGTCATGGTGAACTCAGCTTATTTCAACTTTAAAAACAGGAGCTGATGTAGGAAGTTAACGATGCATCTTAGGCTGTCGTCTAAATGTTGCTACATGCTTTGTGCACAACTTGTGCCGCTGCTGGACAGACCTGGAAAGTTCTAATGTCATGATCTACATGACTTGATAGTTTCCATCTTCTAAGATCAAGTCAGGTTTACTTTATTTTGCATTTGAATGCAAATCATTTTAATCTCTGTACAAACTGATGGGAAGAAACATGGCTGCCTCTAGGTTTGTTCTGTTGTCTGGTTAGTGAAAAAAAATCAGCTTATTGGCATCTCCCTGAAAGCAGCAGCTCCAACTTGTCTTTCCTTCTTTTTAAAGAAGTTTCTGATTTAAATTGTATTAGTCTTGAAAACACTTTGTATAGATCTGATTAAAAAAAAGGTCTTTTTTTAAGAGGGGAATTTGTCTGAATGTAGCTTCAACATTTGTCTTAGCATGCTAAAAGACATCCTGTTTCATACAGTACATACGTGACATCACCTATTTCTCTTGAAAAAACATTTAATTTGCAGCTTGCCTGCTGTGAGGAGGACCAAACTTAGCTAATTGCTTGAGTTACCATTTAAGTGATTCCTAAAGATTTAAACCACTTAAAAGTGCATTTTCATTGTCAAACTTTTAACTTCTTTCTGAATAAATACAATTTGTTATTGGTTAATATATTAACTATAGAATCAATCCAAATCTGAACAGTTAATTTAGTATTGATCTCAGTATTCGGTCCCCTTCACAGTCATTTGTATTGCCAATAAAGTTTAGCCTCATCCTGCCTGTTGTCGTACAGGTGGTCGTGAGGCTTCAGATTTATCCATCACCCTCTTTCAAGTTATTTGCAGCTAAATGTTTCTGTGGCAAACAGACAGAGCGACGACTAATTCAAGATAAACTCAGTAAAACATGTCTGAATTAGAAAACAGACAAATCCTTTGAAGAAATTCAACGATTATGTCATAATAACTGGATGACACATTAACCTTAAAACAATTAGATATGTACAGTAAATTATAACAAGACTTTAAACATCATCGGCAACCGCAGCAGATTTCTATTTTCATACAAAGCACCACGTGGTTCGGTAAACTCGGGCTGTATCCGATGTTTCAGTGCACTTACTATGTAACATAACTATAAACTCATAGAAACTCATAATTAAGGTGGCTCAACTTTTATATCATGCAGTGTCATCTGATCAAACATGTACCGATTCCTAAAACACCTTAAACCTCTGAGATCTGGAAATATCGTTCGTTTGTAGTTTGGGACATTATATTCTATCCTTTTCTCTTTTTTTTTTTTACATCTTTTTTTTATTCTTAGTTCAGGTTCTTTTTTTTTAAAGAGGTGCTCCACATTTCTACAAACATCAAGTCGAGTACAGCGGGGTTCTACTTTATGTTTGGAGGGAGCATGCTCTGCAGTCAGGACAACATGCCAGCTACACAGAATGAACGTGATGCAACCGATCCTGTCATGTCACGTTCTTCATGTTTTAATCCTCTAAAACCACCTCAAAGATTTTAACGATTAACCAAAGGCATGACATTCTGGCAATCTGTATCTTTTAGAAACCTCCACATGACTTTTAGTTCAACACAAATAAATACAAAACAACTTGTAGATGCTCTTTTATATCTATCAATCAAACAAACATACAAAACAAAACAACAGCTGCCAATCTGGATATTTTACTCTAGATGTGGCAAAAATACCAGAACATCCCACCCTGACTGGCTGGTTTTAAAACCAGCCCTAAAATCAGCAACATCAAATGCATCTCAAGTAATATTCTGCTTTTGTTTCACTACGTAATCAGACAGACTCACAAGCAGTATTGCCTTCCCAACTAGTGTAGCTCAGATCTGATTCCAGCACCTATGAACATGAGGCTCTTCACCCGAATGAGATGCTAAAGCTATGCTACAGAAAAGCTGGCCTTGCTCAAAGTGACTTTCAAAACAGTAAAATTGTTTGGCAATGTGAAGCACCAGTTTTCAAAGCTATCTGAAAACCAACCCATAAATACTACCACGAACCGCTGATCCACAACCTGGCAATTTAGAAAAATTGGACCTCTTTGTCTACATCTCATCACGGACACTCCAGAATGCTAAGTACAAAATATCACTTAAGTGGATGCGGAGCTTGATCATCTATCAGCATGCAATAAGCTAAATGGTGAGAGGATTTATACACGGCCCGGGGTTGGGGCAGCAGCCTTCAGCAGTCTGTGTGCAGCGGACTTCCCTCTGACCTGGTGCGATGCTCCAGGCACGCAGAAGCCCGTACATCTTCACCAACTGAGCATTTTCCATAATTTTCCCGCTTGTTGACAGAGGCAACAAGCAGGATTTGTGCTGCACATCTGCTGGGTATTGTGTTAGTACAATCCCAGAAGGTCCCAGAAACATACTTTAAAGGAATTAATTTTACAGTATTAGTTAATGTTGGCATCCTGAACCTCCCCATGCTGTTGACTGACAGGGGCTGCCCTGACAGCTTGCTTAAAAAGAAATACCTGAAGATTATTCTGTTTGACTTCAAAGAGAAAAATAGTCAGGTGGACTAAAAAGAAAAAAGAAGAAGATACAATTTGGGACCATCTCGGCTCTGTTGCAGCGTTTATTTTCAGTGGAATCTGGGTCATTAGGGCCCTGGTTGGTGATAGGAGTGGGCTCAAAGCCGGTGCCGGGAGTCATGGCTGTAGCTGCCCGGTGAACTACGATTACGATGTGGCTTGTATGCATCCTGATAGGGGTCCTGGTAGTCCTGGTAGGGGTCCTGCTGCTCCCGACTGTGCTGCGAGCCTGAAGACATGCGGTTCCGTCCCTTATGTGCTCGATCGTTGTGGTAGTTTTCATCCGATGTCATCAGGTTGCGTCGCTCGTTAGGGGTTGAGTTGTCTCCTGTGTGGTTGCTCTGTCGCATTCTTTGGCTCTGCTGATGATACGAGGACACCGAGGACGTGGGTAAGGAACAGCAGCACAAGAGGACTCGACATCAACACCATCAGACGGGCTTTCATGTATATTTACCCATCCTTTCACATAAAACAGCCGGGGATAAGTGGATAAATACCTGCAGACCAGAGATGCTGGTGGGGTATGGGGTGAGCGTGGTGGGGCCCAGATTACGTCCCAGCAGAGGGTTTAGAGGCGTCGCCATGGAGGTATGGGTTGCTTTCCAGTAGGCCTCGAGGTATTCAGCGAGGTGCTCACAAGCATCTTCGAGCTGGTTCTCATCCAAGATGATGTCAAACATTTCCTGTGAGCAGCAGATGACAACACGGACAGAAATGAAGTCCTTTTTGACATGAAGGCATGAGCTAAAAACATTGTCACCTTTCATTTCTCTGTGTACAAAAACCTATTTGTGTTAAACATCTGTTCACGAGTCCTCCACTTACTGGTGGACACTGGGCTAATTTGTCCGCTGCCACAAGTTGGACATTCAGGTGTTTGCTCTGGGACTTTCCTCTAGACTTGACTAACCTCTGCAGAACCTGGATGACAGAGAGAGAATATACAACCTTTGAACACAAATCCCTAGGAGCACTCAGCTTGTATCAATGCAACACGTGTGCAAAAGTGCAGAAACTGTGGTTCATAGTGGATTAACACACATTAAAATAACTGACTGCAGAAATCTAACAACACTGTCCATCATAATGGCATCATATTTTTTTGGGAATAGAGAAATCTTCACATTAAAACAAAGAAACCAACGCTGTTTTGTTGCAGTCTGGTCCTACTGGTCCAATCTATAATAGAGCGTCAACCCTGTCTGAACCTTTTTTGTGGGTTTTTGGGAATTTTAACAACTTTTATTGTCTAGAAAAAGAAATAAAATGAATTCATGACTGCTTCCTGTTTTATTTGTACAGTTATTTAGCATGCTATAGGAGAGTGTAGTGTAAAAATGTGTGCAAGCGTCAAC